>CM065141.1:15017500-15020000 GCA_033026305.1 Cirrhinus molitorella | reverse complement strand
ATAAAATAATTATAACCAGCATCATAATAATTAACCATAGCCATAGAACTTTAATATTTAATATATTATTATTGTTGTTGATAATATTATTGCTGTTATTGGTGGTGTTATTAATAATAAAAAATAAAAATAAATAATAATAATAATAATAACAATAATCATTATTATTATTATTATTACTATTATTATTATTAAATGTAACCATAGAACTGGGTAACTTTAATATTTACTTATTTAATATTTATTATTATTTATAGTAAAGTGAAACATTAAAACATGAAAATGGTAACAGAATTGTCATTTTTAGAGCGTGAACTTACCTAAAGAATATTTAATATATCTGGCAACTCTTCCCAAGTCTGGCACCAATCAGATGCGGTGCGGCAAAGTCAAACCTCTACCGTCGGGCGTATGCCGTAAACAGTTTTCCTTTTGTTGTTAAGAAGTAAACTATTCTCCGCAGGATGCCTGATGAGAAGAATCCAGGAGATGGTCTCATACTGTGCAGAGGAATGTCACTCACTCTCGAGAGGCAGTTACCGTTCCTCATCAGCATATCAACCACCGCACATAATCTCAAAAACAAAACACATTTACATACTCGTGTGTCAGTCATTCATAATCTCGAATTTAAATAATGGGGAGAAAGGTAAGTGGCAGGCGGAATGTGGAAGAGCTGGAGTGTTTATGGGTCTATGTGTGATTGGTAATTAAGCCTGGGCTCTGTGTGGGTAATGTGTGTTGATTACTGGCCACTGACCAGTGAAATGTGAAGGACAGAGAGAGCAGTCTCTGCTGTGAGGGACCTACATTGAGTGCTTTTAAAGAGCCACAGTCCCCTGGAAGTGCAGAGGCATCCATATTTCAAGCCGTACGGGACACATTTGCATTTTATAATTCCTATTTCAGGGTAGGGTTTGCAGCTTTTTTGCAAGAAGCCAGTTATTATGAAAAATGAAATGCAGAATGCTTTCCGAATGTTTCTACAGTTTTATTTCAAATGTAAAAATGTATGTTACCCAAAAATCTGGTAGCGTGTAAACTGACTGGTTTTATTCAAGTCAGAAATGTTTTTTTATTTAAAAAATATAATTGAATAGTTTAAATCAACCTGGCTACATTAGGTCACTCCAATAAGAGTAAAGTTCTTTTTTAAATAAACGTTTCACTTTGTACAGTGTTCATTTTTGTTGCAAGTTTAAGGGAATATTCAAAAAAAAAAAAAAAAAAGGAAAAGTTGCCTTGTTTCTTCAGAAATCAAAGTTATGGTGAGCACTTACAGTGAAAGTGAAAGGGGCCAAGTTTTTGATTATTTGAAAGCATAAATGTGAGGCTATTATTTTGTGAAAGTACACATTTTTCTGTTACAACTTTTGTATTATTTTAGTTGTAAAGCAGTTTGAAACTCTCTATCTGTTTTTCAGGTTTTAGGGTTCATGGTATTTTATTGCCATGGGAACAAAGTAAAATTGGATACAACTTCACAAAGGGTCTGTAAGTGCTTTTTCCACTCTAAAATCATATTATGATGCATATTGTGTATGTACTGTGGCTATATTATTGAAATAATACTAATAATATATATATATTTTTTATTGTTGTAGTTATTAATACCAATAACATTAATAATCATAATAAAAGTAATCATATCCATAGCAGAAATAATAATACTTATAATTATTTTTATTAAATTTATTGTTGTTGTTGTTGTAGTAAACATTAGTTAGTAATTAGTTAATAATATAAGTTAGCAAGCTTAATGCTAAGGTTCTTCTTCTTCTAAAAGATATAATAATAAAGAATAAAGGTAAATAAGTGATTTTTTCCTACTCTAAAATCATGCTAACATTAATATTGTAAATATTAAAGTTAGAAGGTTTTATGATAAGGTAAATTATTAGCATTTTTAGTAGCAGTAAACAATAACAGTAATATTAGTAATTCTATGTTCTTGTTGTTGTTCCTCTTCAAATAATAATAATAATAATAAATAATAATAATAATAATATAGAATAATAGTATTGTATTGAAGCCATACTATCGAAAAATACTAATACTAATAATTTGTATTATTATTTAAGTTAGTAATACCAGTAACATCAATATTTATTTTATTAGTAACATCAATATTTATTCAATAATAATAATAATAATTATTATTATTATTATTGTTATAAAAATAATAATATTTATTATAATTGTTATTATAATTGTTATAATAATAATAATTATTATTATTGTTGTTGTTTTTGTTGTTGTAAATGTTAAAGTTAGCAACTTATATCATAAGTTAATTATTAGCATTATTAGTAGCAGTAAACATTTACTTTATTGTAGTTATTGCCAATAACATTTAATAATAATAATAATAATAATAATAATAATAATAATTAATCATATCCTTAGAAGAAATAATAATAATATGGATTATTGTTGTTGTTGTTGTTGTTGTTGTAAATATTAAAGTTTGCAAGTTTTATGAAAAGGTTATTTATAGCAT
>CM065141.1:14790000-15015000 GCA_033026305.1 Cirrhinus molitorella | reverse complement strand
CTTTAAAGTTGTCCAAAAGAAGTTCTTAACAAAGCATATTACTAATTACTAATGCATAAAACTAATACTCGTTTTGATATATTTACAGTAGGAAATTTACAAAATATCTTCATGAAACATGATCTTTACTTAATATCCTAATGAGTTTTGGATAGAAAAATAGATTATTAATGTATTGTATTGTTGGCTATTGCTACAAATATACCTGTGCTACTTATGACTGGTTTTGTGGTCCAAGGTCACATTTAAATTGTAAATAAATTTCATAAACAATTATGGATTTAAAATTGTTTATACACAGTGTTTTATGTTTTCTGTGAAGTCATATAAAGAGTTTTAAAGTCATATATTTTCTCATCTAGGGCACAAAGTGAGCCAGAAAAATATTGGTTCATGACTCCCCTGGGTATAATTTATTGTGTAAACCAACTTGAATTAAATCGTTTGATTTTGACAATCACTTTTAGCCCCTGCACACCGCTAACTGCTGTGCTCTAAAGTGCTATTGTGATTTGATTTATCTACAGAAGTCTCTGTAATTTAAAGCGTCAGCCAATCTAGAGAGGTAAAATGACACCTTCTCCAACCTTTCTTGGTAGGTAAATTTGACCCAAAGAGAGTGCATTAGTGTGCGTTGGAGCATTTAAAGTCTGGCATTTTGGCATCGCATTACATTCAACCACTCTTAAGCTGTTAGAACTAATTGGACTCTCTCTCATTTCATTATCTAATGTCAAACTAAAGCACTGCTTTAATGCACTTAAAGACTTTTTTAGAGACTTAAGTCACGGCAATGCGGCTGTTAATATTCCCACGTGCAGATCCCTTAAAGACGTGATAAATGGTGTCTAAACCCTCAGCCAACATTAGCGATTAGCTAGCATTCATCAGTGCCCTACTACACCTGAAAAGCAGCTATTAGCCTGGAGGCAACAAAACACATATAATAAATGCGCCTCCTGCAACCTAATAATTTATACATTTGCGGAAAGCCAAAATAGCCGACCTGAACAACCTCGGTGTGTAAGCCAGCAGTTTACAAAGAAGTGACAAATATGTATCTCTCTCCATTTAGATACGTCTGCTACCGAATGATCAATAGCCTAACATAATTGCCTCAATACAAGTTAAAGGATTAGTTCACTTCCAGAATAAAAATTCTTGATAATTTGCTCACACTTATGTCATCCAAGATGTTCATGTCTTTCTTTCTTCAGCTGACAAGAAATTAAGGCGAGACTCTGCAGATGAATAGGGTAAAAAAAAAAAAGAACTAATAGTTATCACCTTACTTACCCAGTTGATTGATTACATTGATAAATGCAAAGTGCATTTAAGTGCAAATGAATCATTATTTAATGAAATACGAACTAATTTGCATACATTTCTAGTACAAAAATCTAAACACTGAATGAAGTCAATTTCAAAATTCTTGTTTAATTTGTTTGCCATATTAGAGTTAAATGTTTTCACAGAGGGGATTTGGGGTATTTCATATTTCATTTTGTCACTCCAAAATTCAGAAAATACTTAGAACAGACAGAAAACCATACATTTTTTACATTTTTTGGGGGAATAAAATGTTGTATATAATCAAGCAAATTATATATGAACAAATCCCTCTGTAAAAACCAGACAGGAATAAAAATGTAAAGATTGGTGTGTGTAAGTGCTACTGAAGTTGAGATTTATGGCTCAGTGTAGGAGAAAAAAACTCATTTTGAGAAAACAGCCTTTAAATATATGTATTGTAATTGAAATCTATTGACACAAATAGAAAAGTGCTATAAAAGAAACATTTAACAATGTCTTTTGGATATTTTCTTTCCACTTGTCTGAAAAAACACTTTATGGAAAACCAAAAAGCCCCAAATTTTTAGAGGTTCATGAAAAAACTGCGTTTTTGCCTGCAGTGTCCCCCTTTAAGGTTTTTGAGGAAAACATTCCAGGATTATTCTCCATATAGTGAACCTCAATGGGAGCCAACTGGTTAAAGGTCCAAATTGCAGTTTCAATACAGTGTCAAATGGCTCTACATGATCCCAGCTGAAAGAACTTTTATAAGAACTGAAAGAACTGAAAGAACTCTTATATAGCAAAAGATTGGTCATATTCTAAAAAAAAAAAAAGAAAATTTATATACTTTTTAACCACTAATGCTCATCTTGCACTAGCGTGACTTGATGGTCACACGTGGTTATTCTTCATCTGTGTACTTCAATTCAAAAAGGTAGAGTAGGGTAAAACTCTCCATCTGATTTTATCCTCCAACTTGAATATGGTCCAACATCGTTGTTTTACCCTTTTTTGTAAAGGTTGTGACTTTCTTTGCACGTTCGCTTTGTAAACACTGGGTCGGTACTCTCGCTTATGTCATACATGACCTTTCCAACGTGATTACTTAATGCGTGAAGTTGAGCTAGTGCAAGAAAAATATTAAAATTGTATAAATGTGTAGGTTTTTTTATTTTTTTTTTATTTTTATGACCGATAGTTTCATGTGGAGCCCTTTGAAGCTGATTTGAAACTGCAGTTTGGACCTTCAACCTGTTAGCCACCATTGGAGAAAAATCCTGGAATGTTTTCCTCAAAAACATGAATTTCTTTTTGAAGAAAGAAAGACAGGAACATCTTGGATGACATGGCGTTGAGTAAATTATCAGGAAATTATGATTCTCGAGTGAACTAATCCTTTAAGTTTAAAAAAAAAAAGTTTAAGTTTGAGTTACGCTTACATGTGTGACCTTATCTGTGAACCCCGTAATATAGGCAGTGTTTCTGCCTTTGAATTTTAGAAGTCCTTCAAACACAAAATGGTTCCAGAGTTTTCTACAGCATCGTAATTCTCTAGAGTTGCCACCTTTTGTGTGCAAATGGATAGTGTGGTGATAATTTATCCCACAGCCTTGCTCATTGTATGCCAAAATAGAAATCTTCCTAGGCATTTTTTCTTTCTTGGATGCACTGGGGCCATTTTCAGTAAAGCAGCAAAGCCTCTCATTCTCATTTCCCACTCTTTGAATGGGGCTTGCTTGTCCAATCAAATGGACTATGGACTCTGTGCTCCTTTCTGTGTGACAGTGGATTACCGCTTTTGTTGGTGATGTAGCTATATGTGGTATTATGCTTCTCTGAACAGTGGGATGCCCTCATAGAGTTTGTCCTTTCTAGGTACACAGACACTCACGTATACATGCACATATGCATACACACCGCAACACAAGCTCGATAATTGCTGTTTGGCCAGCCCTGAGGGTGTTAATATTAAGCTGGCATGAAGCGAGAAGACTGCCATGAAACTGCATTTGTAAAAGTCAAAGTCCTGCTTTGGTCAGCAAAAAGAAACCCACAAGCCTTTCACAATTTGCTCTTTTTCTTTCTCAGAGTCAGTTTTGAAAGGAGCTTGTGAATATTTTAAAATAATGGCATGTGCCCTAGAGTGGCACATTTTATCCTTACACCTCCATATGCATGAACCCTACAAACAAAAACTATATTAATACAATTAAATCTGTATCGTTTTTTTTTTATTTTTTTTTAAAAGTAGTTTCCTTTACTCACCAAGGCTGCATTTATTTAATCAAAAATGCTGTAAAACAGTAATACTGTGAAATATTACAATTTACAAGAACTGTTTTTATTTGAATATATTATAAAATATAAGATGAATTTTCAGCATCATTACTTCAGTCTTCAGTGTCACATAATCCTTCAGAAATCATTCTAATATGTTGATTTGCTGGTCAAGAAACATTTATTATTAGTATCAATTTGGAAAGTTATGGAAACTTTTCTCGCAATTGTGAGAAGGCTGATATATTGACAGAATTGTGAGTTTATACCACAGAATTCTGACTTTTTTCACAATTGCAAGCTTATATCACACAATTGCGACTTTATTTCTCAGAATTGCGAGTTTATATCATGCAATTCTGACTTTGTAACTCACAATTGTGAGTTTATATCTAACAATTCTGAGGAAAAAAAAGTCAGAATTGTGAGTTTGTATCACACAATTCTGCAAAAAAAATCCTCAGAATTGTGAGATATAAACTTACAATTCGGACTTTTTTCTTGCAATTATGAGTTTACATCTCGCAATTCTGACTTTTTTTACTCAAAATTGCGAGATATAAACTCACAATTCCAAGTTATAAAGTCCAGTTCTGAGGAGAAAATATGTTTACAGAATTGCGAGTTTATATCTCACAATTCTGACGTGATAACTCACATTTGCGAGTTATAAAGTCCAGTTCTGAGGAGAAAAAAGGACTGATATGTTCACAGAATTGCAAGTTTATACCACAGAATTCTGACTTTTTTTTCCACAATTGCGAGCTTATATCACGCAATTGTGACTTTATTTCTCAGAATTATGAGTTTGTCATGCAATTCTGACTTTGTAACTCACAATTGTGAGTTTATATCTAACAATTCTAAGGAAAAAAAGTCAGAATTGCGAGTTTGTATCACGCAATTCTGCAAAAACAAAATCCTCAGAATTGTGAGATATAAACGTACAATTCTGACTTTTTTCTCAAATTTGTGAGTTTACATCTCACAATTCTGATTTTTTTTACTCAAAATTGTGAGATATAAACTCATAATTCCAAGTTATAAAGTCCAGTTCTGAGGGGAAAGTATGTTCACAGAACTGCAAGTTTATATCTCACAATTCTGATGTAATAACTTGCATTTGCGAGATATTAAGTCCAGTTCTGAGGAGAAAAAAAGACTGACATGTTCACAGAATTGCAAGTTTATACCACAGAATTCTAACTTTTTTTTTTCCGAATTGCGAGCTTATATCACGCAATTGTGAATTTATTTCTGAGAATTGCGAGTTTATGTCACAGTTCTGCAAAAAAAAACCTCAGAATTGTGAGATATAAAAGTACACTTCTGAATTTTTTCTCACAATTGTGAGTTTACATCTCGCAATTCTGACTTTTTTTTTCTCGCAACTGCAAATTAACATCTCGCAATTCTTTTTCTGGGGAAAAAAGTCAGAATGGCAAGTTTGTATCATGCAATTCTGTTAAAAAAAAACTCAGAATTGTGAGATAACAAGTCGCAATAACATTTTTTTATTTCATGGCGGAAATGGGCTTCCATAGAAAACAGTTGTGCTGCTTTACATGATTGTATACAGGATTATTTTATGTGTAGAAGTTTAGAAAACAGCTTTTATTTGAAATAGAAATGTTTTATAAATGTCTTTATCATCACTTTTGATCAATTGAATGCGTTCTTGCGAAAATTCATCTAACTGTATTTTATATATATATATATATATATATATATATATATATATATATATATATGCTGATAAATGAATCAAACACATTTACATTTATCCACTTGACAGAAAGTTTTATCCTAAACCTACCCGATAGTATGAACAAAAGTGAACGTGATGTAAAAACACAATCACAAGCATGCCATTTTATCTTGTTTTTCAATCCTCAATCCTTATACCCAAGGATTCTGCATCCTAAGTCAGGCTGAGCTGCTTGTTACAAGCTTGTTACGTTCAGAAAATAAAACATATGGAGCTGTAATCATTACTGTGTACAAAAACTATTACAAGCACTTGCTGTTTTACTACCTCTGTTGGAAACTGCAGTGATATGCACTTACTGTTACGTATTTCACGTCTTGCGAAAAAGTTTCCACAGGTACTTTTTTATCATAAGGTAGGATTAGGTGTGAAATCCAGTTAGAATCAGCTTTGACTTACAGATGAAGGTAGTTAATGAGGGGGTGGAGGACTGTAGAGACAGGAACTAATATAGATTTGTGTGTCTTTGACACAATAATAGAAATGGACCAATAATGTTGCATTATTTGTCCAAAGGGAGGCATATAGATTAAAATGAGTAGAGGGCCCCGGATAGATCCCTGGGGGACGCCCTGCCTAACAGCAGCGGTGGAGGATTTATGTCTCTGAAAAGGAACAAACTGCTGCCTGTCATTGAGATAAGATGAGAATCAGAGTAAAACAGTGCTAGAGATGCCAGTGGCTGAATAGATATGTGTACCTTTTGTTTAAACAAATGCATCATTAATCTCAGGTTTAACTCTCCAGGGATCACTTTCCTATGATTTGCTCGCGCATTTCCTACCTAAACGCGACCTCTTTTGACATCCTGAATGTCTAGTAAATATGTGATAAAAATGTGTCTGCTTACAATTTAGCATTTGCGTAAGTGTTCCAAAACAACAGAGGGATGTCTTCAACCTTGAAATGACTAATCAAAAAGGATGTTACAGAATCCACATGCATCTCATGCTTTCATAATTGCCTTGTTCAGCGCATTAAAGTGTTTTGTTATACCTTCCCATCTCTCATTTCTGTATTTATTAAAGTTGAATTTGTTTGTGCATGTTGTAAAGTACAAAATAGTGTCACACCAAGTCCCCAGAGAGTGTGAGACAGGCCCGCTGTTGCTCGACAGGGTGCATATCTGTAACCTTGATGTCAAATGCTTATTAGCACTTGCTTCTACTGTTGCCCTTCTCAAAGCAACTGCCAACACTGAGAGCGTCGAATAAATGCACCCTCAATGTGCTCTGACAGCACTCAGCGCTCGCTTAACTGCGGCGTTTGATTATGTGCTTATTATATACCAGTAAACAGATGCGTGGACTGGTGAGGCTGAGAAGGCTGATATGATTTGACAGGCTCTAGAAACAGAGCAACTGAGTAGACAATGGGAGGAAGTGAAAAAACACTTATTTAGCCTCAAGATGCAAATGCATCCCATCTGCAAGTCACTGTTGGGCCTTTCACACTTGAAATTGGATAAACGCAATCTTGTGTTTCAGTTAGGCTTCAAAATTTCACATTGTACATTGGTAAACCTTGGTTAACGTTCACTTGCATTTAACATTTGATTTGAGAAATATAAAAATGTACATGACCATGAAGTAGGTTTTAAGAACCTATTAAAAGTTAAACTTCTGTCATAGTTTATTATGTAATTTAAAATGTTTACACTACCAGTCAAAAGTTTTTTAATTTAAGATTTTTAATGTTTTTTAACTGTTTCTTCTGCTCACCAAGCCTTCATTTGTTTTTTTCAAAATACAGCAAAAGCAGTAATATTGTGAAATTGTTTTACTATTGAAAATAACTTCTTTCTATCTGAATATATTTTGAAATGTCATTTAAGGATTCTTTGATGAAAAGAAATTTCCAAAGATCAGAATTTATCTGAAACAAAAAGCTTTTGTAACATTATACACTATACCATGGAGTCAGTACAGTTGAAGTCAAAAGTTTACATACACCTTTGCAGAATCTGCAAAATACTAATTATTTTACCAAAATAAGAGGGATCATACAAAATGCATGTTATTTTTTATTTACTACTGACCTGAGTAAGATATTTGACATAAAAGATGTTTACATATAGCCCACAAGAGAAAATAATAGGTCAATTTATGAATATGACCCTGTTCAAAAGTTTACATACACTTGATTCTTAATACTGTGGTGTTACCTTGCATATTTGGGGGCAGCCGTGGCCTAATGGTTAGGGAGTCTGACTTGTAACCAAGAGGTTGCGAGTTCGAGTCCCAGGTCCGGCAGGGATTGACGGTGGGGGGAGTGAATATCCAGCGCTCTCTCCATCGTCAATACCACGACTGAGGTGAGACCCTTGAGCAAGGCACCGAACCCCCAACTGCTCCCCGGGCGCCGCACTGCTCCGGGTGTATGTTCACGGTGTGTGTGTGTGTGTGTTCACTACTGTGTGTGTGCACTTGGATGGGTTAAATGCAGAGCACAAATTCCTAGTATGGGTCACCATACTTGGCCTCACGTCTCGTCACTTTTTTCACTTTTTCACTTTACCTGAATGATCCACAGCTGTCTTTTTTTGTTTAGTGATAGTTGTTTATGAGTCCAATGTTTGTTCTGAACAGTTAAACTGCCCGCTGTTCTTCAGAAAAATCCTACAGGTCCTATAAATTCTTTGGTTTTTCAGCATTTTTGTGTATTTGAACCCTTTACAACAATGACTGTATGATTTTGAGATCCATCTTTTCACACTGAGGACAGCTGAGGGACTATTACAGAAGGTTCAAACACTCACATATGCTTCAGAAGGAAGCACGATGCATTAAGAGCCGGGGGTGAAAACTTTTGAACAGAATGAAGATGTGTACATTTTTCTTATTTTGTGTAAATATTGTATTTTGTTCATTTAGTACTGCCCTTCAGAAGCTACAGAGATACATACATGTTTCCCAGAAGACAAAATAAGTTACATTTACACTGATCTTTGAAGTTTTCACCCCCGGCTCTTAATGCATCGTGTTTCCTTCTGGATCATCAGTGAGTGTTTGAACCTTCTGTAATAGTCCCTCAGTTGTCCTCAGTGTGAAAAGATGGATCTCAGTATCATACAGTCATTGTTGGAAAGGGTTCAAATACACAAAAATGCGGAAAAACCAAAGAATTTATAGGACCTGAAGGATTTTTCTGAAGAACAGTGGGCAATTTAACGGTTCAGAACAAAAAAGGGACACATGAACAACTATCACTGAACAAAAAAATACAGCTGTGAATCATTCAGGTAACAACACCGTATTAAGAATCAAATGTATGTAAACTTTGGAATAGGGTCATTTTTATAAATTCAGGTACTATTGTCTCGTGTAAACATCTTTTATGTGAAATATCTTACTCAGGTCAGTAGTAAATAAAAAAAATAACATGCACTTTGTATTATCCCTCTTATTTTGGTAAAATAATTAACATTTTGCAGATTCTGCAAGGTGTATGTAAACTTTTAAGTGCTTGCAAGAAATTATAGTAATTAATACTTTTATTTAGCAAGGATGCTTTGAATGGATCAAAAGTAACGATACAATGTAACATTTATAATGTTCTTCTAAACTTTCTATTCATCAAAGAAACCTGAAAATATTCTACTCAGCTGTTTTCAACAACAATAATAATAACTGTAATAATAAATATTTCTTAAACAGCAAATCAGCATATTAGAATGATTTCTAAAGGATCATGTGACTGGAGTAATGATAATTAAAAAGTCAGCTTTGAAATGACAGGAATAAATTGCATTTTAAAATATATTAAAATAGAAAACAGTTATTTTAAATAGTAAAAAATAGTCAGAATTGTAATGTTTTCTCTGTACTTTGGATCAAATAAATGCAGGTTTGGTGAGCAGAAGAAATTACTAAAAAAAAAAATCAAAAATCTTACTCTTCAGAAACTTTTGACTGGTAGTGTAAGCCTATTACTTTCTTGAAACAAAATATTTTGAGAAATGTCACAGTGAAAGTAAATGTGACCCCTTAAAAATATCTTGCGTGCAAGTCTTACTTTTGACATTTCAAAATATCCATTAAGTTTTGTAAAAAATATACAGGAAAATAACAGTTTATCACTCAGTTATTACTTTGCCAGTTTTAACTCTAGCGCTTAGACGCTGAAACTAAATGTTTTTGTGACTGTACAAAGCCATGAATATTTAATGAGCCAAGCACTGAGGCACTTTATGATTGGTTGACTGCAATGGCGACTAGGACTTCTCTAGAGTGGGAAAGCACAGATGTCACTTATCAATGTCAAAATGTGTGCTCAGATCTATTTTTTATTTTAGTGTCTGCAGTGTTTGCCAAAGAGCTTCACTAAACAGTGAAATTACTTAAAGGGATAGTTCAGCCATAAGTAGAAATTCTGTCAGCATGAACTTAAAGAATAAAGGTTTAAAAGTGACTTGAGGGTAAGTAAATGACAGAATTTTAGTTTTAGGTGAACTATCCCTTTAAATAATTGACAGAACTTTTAATACATTAGTTGTTTGTTGCAAACTCCCATTCATTAGGAGTTTAAAAACAGATCGAAAGCCTAATGTTCAATGAAAATCATCCAAGATCTAACAATCCACAATTTCTAAATGTTAAGTGTGAAACATTGCTTAACCTAGGGTTAAAAAGCTGGTTTAAAAAGACATTATTCAGGGGTTAAGAGTGTGTGAAAATCCCTTTCTGTGATACGATGTCTGTGCCAGAAGACTTTCACTGCTCTTGTTTCTCTTCTCTTTGTTCTTTTTCTTTCCTAAAGTCTACGAACTTTGATGCCCATTTTGTTCTGTCCCCCATTTCCATGTCCCTGGATGATTTGTGGGGCTCACTGAAGGGCGAAGTGGGATTCCACCAGGTTAAAACAATGAGATCTGAGTGGGAAAGTGATAGATGAACCGACTGCAACCACATTTGTCTTCGGTTTAACATTTTCTTGTATCAATTGTTTCAGGAAAGCTTGCTTAATATGCATTTCTGAGTGTCCTGGTGCTGAAGGAAGGAATGAATCAATAGAACTCTGGAACAAAAGAAGAATAGCAAGACGATTTGGGACTTCAAGACTCTAATTAAGAACAAGGTACTTCATTCTGCCTCTATAACGAATGTAGATACTATATAAGACTGTCCAACTAATCTCTCACATTCAATATTGAGGTAAACAGCCAACTATATCGTCCAGCTCTGAAACTTCTTGAAATATCGCATGACATGTTTGAGTTTGTAAAATTGGATTCACTGTCTGTTTATGAACCCAATAGTAAACCTCCTCCCTCTACAATGTCATGAATTAAACTAATGGCTCGGGAATAAGACGAGGAGCATTGGGAAAATATGGAAAGGCGCTCGTGTGCAGCCATGTGCAAAATTGATATTTCACAATATCTGATTTATCACGGCGCTCGTTCTGTTTAGCGTCGTTGTCTGTTTATATTCACTTTTTTTTTGCAGTCAGAAGATTGTGTTTATGCACAGAGGTCGTAGAGAACTTTACAACCGGACAGTGTACAGCTGTGATGAATAGTCAGTTTTGACAGTGAAATGGATACTCTAATCTATATATTGACAGGCAGTTGATAAATGGCGTGAAAGGCAGGTGTTCACTGATAATGAGCCAGCGAAGCAACCAGCCGATTAAGCTCCAACTTTGATTCCAGAGCTCAACGTCCTTTGATTCATCCTTTGGGAAAAGACAGCACAGATGAATGGAAGAACGTTTCTCAGTAGCTCTACTTCTGGGCTGAAGATGTATACAGTGTTTGTGGTGGTGTTACAAATGGCAAAGCTGTTCATTTAACTAAATTTCTCAATAGCGAGGAGGTAGCATTGCTACTTTGTTAAATCATGTAGTATTTTAATACAGTAGATAGTCTTTATTTATAATTTACCTGTTAGTATTTCCGTAATCAAGTGTGCATTTTCTGTTGTCTGTTTGGAATCTAAATAAGTGGTTCTTTAATTGTTTTCAAATCGCTATTTGGAGTTGGAGTTCTTTTTAATGAATTACTTTAGAATCAGAACTAGTGATGCTTGATTCATTAATGAATCACTCTTTTGAGTTGGCTCTTTTCAGTGAATTGAATTGTAAATGTTTCAGAACATTTTGCTAACCAACTTGCTCAGTTGATGAATGGCTCACTATGAATCACTTTGAGTTGGTTGTTTTTAATTAATTGGTCAAATGGTTTAGCAAAATGTTCTGAATTTTTATTTTTTCAGTTGACATAACTAATGATACTCTAATCATAAATTAATCCTTTTTTTTGAGTTGTCTCCTTTCAATGAATTGAACTGTACACCGATTTAGAACATTTTGCTAATCAATTTAGAATCTGATCTAGTGTCTTTAATCAGAAATTAATCACTATTTTAAGTCAGTTCCTTTCACTGAATTGCTCAAAACAGTAGGCAAGGTGTTCTGAATTGGTTTGAAATTCAGTTTAGATTTAGCCATACTTAATTGATGAATGAATCACTATTTTGAGTTGGTTCTTTCAGTAATTTGTTGAGAAAAGTAAGTTTCTGAATCGGTTTGCAATTTGGTGTAGAATCTGAACTCAGAACTTGATTTGTAAATGAATCACTTTTTTAAATCGGTTCTTTTCAATTAATTAGTCAGATGTTTTAGCAAGGTGTTCTGAATCGGTTTGCATTTCAGTTTGAATTAGAATTACCCATTCTTAGCTGATGAATGAATCACTATTTTGAGTTGGTTCTTTTCAGTGAACTGAATTATGCACAATTTCAGACCATTTAGCGAATCTATTTTATGAATCTGAGTATAAGTGATACAGTACATGATTTGTGAAGGAATCACTATTTTGACTTAGTTCTTGCAATAAAATAGATCAGATAGATTAACAATCAGATAGATTAACAATGTTCTGAATCGGTTTGCAATTTGGTGTAGAATCTAAACCATACCTGTCAACTAGGGGTGTAACGATTCACTGGTTTTCTCGATGCATCGATTACAAAACCTGACGATGCATATGCATCGATCTTGAAAATTTTTCCGGCTATTAATCGATTTAAAACACTAAAAATCGAATGAATTGCGATTTCTATAGCGATTCAGTGATTTCAAAATATATAAATTGCTACAGCACGAATTAACAGAGACCTTGAACAGCGTTGTTCGTTTCCTCGCATCTCTCCTTCACGCGCTTCATTCACTGCCTGCCACTGGACGGCGCGCGCGCCCTCACCGACACGTTTTTTGAGGCATGAGCCGAGCGTGTGATCTCCTTAGTATTATGGCCAGTACTGCTAGTAGTAGTTTTACTTTTAAACTGCCAGTCATACCATTGGCATTACTTGAGCAGTTGAAAGCCGCGCGTTTTGGATGGAGCAAAACAATGTAAGTCTCTAAAAGCATACGCACAATTCCATTGAATGTAAATGACGCTTTAACTTAATGTAGTTAAACCGAAAATACAACGGAAATGGCCAAAATAACCGCAGCATTAGCAGCAACTATAAAATAAGAGCGCGAGGTTTAACGTTATCTGTCACATGCATGAAAGTTGCGTTCAGATAGCATTTTATTTTATGAAAATAAGATAAATAAGATAAAGAAGCTGACATCATGCAAAGGTGTGACATAAAATGCCTTCTTATAAAGCAAATCTTTAAATCTTGGCTTATATAGGCTGATAAAAAAACAATAAATTTCTATATATTTGTTTCATGCAATGAATAAATGTACATATTATGTTCTTAATAAAAAATACCTTGCAATTTTAGTAGCCTATACTAAACTGGCATAAAGTGTGCTAAATTGGAAGTATAGTGCTGAAGTCCAACTAAAGATGAACTGAAGTATATTTGATTGTGCTGAAGTGGAATCGAATCATTCTGAATGTGCAAAAATCTTTCTTGAATCGAATCGAAACCTTATGAATCGCGAATCGAATCTCTGTTTACCCAAAGATTCACAGCCCTACTGTCAACCCGTTACCGTTCTATCCCGCTATCATCCCGTGTAGATATTTTCTCGTATTTCTCCCGTATTTTTAACCTTTCTATATATATATATATATATATATATATAAACACATTACAAAATATTTTATGTTTCCTACATTCGCCTCTGGTAAAACTCCCGTAATTTGTATGGCCCAAACGTCATTATATGAATAATCACGTATAATAATTCCAATAATTCCATTGAATTGTTTTTTCTTATTTGAGAATCATAACTAGTGATATTTGATTCATAAATGAATCACTTTTTTTAAATCACTTTTTTTCGATTCATTGAATTTTAAATCAAACCGTTTTAGAACTGTTTGTAACCAATTTGATCAATTTAGAATCTTAATTAGTGAATTGATAATACTTGATTTGTAAACTATTTTGAGGTGGTTCTTTCAATAATTTGCTGAGATTAACAAACATTTGTAGCCTTTTTTTAATGAATTGGACTAGCAAAATTCTAAACATTAGCAAAATGTTTAGATTAGTTTTTTTTAGTTTAGATTCAGAACTACAGTTGCATGCATCTTGTTGGTCAGACAAATGTTTTGTAGTGTACATTAGTTATGACTAGTTATTTTTCGAATAGCTTGCCCAACACTGCATGTATGTATGTGCTGCTTTCCTTATATTTATGACGGCACTCTTGATTAATCTTAGTGGGAAGTGATATGCTTCCAATATAAACGTTATTCTTTCAATCAAATCCAAGCCAGTTATTCACACTACAAGCTTTTATGGAGGAGAGCGGATACACATCAAATCTTTGGCTGCAATAGCAGTAAAATGCAAGGCTGGGAATCCAAACTTGTAAAAATGCTCCCAAGGACTATTGCTGTTCCAGAAGGTGCCTGTGGTTTGGTCCTTACGGGATTGCGTGACAAATAAGAAGAATGATGAATGGACTGTCTCGGGGCTAATCTGTCTTCTGAGGGGTTAAACAGCATTCGGTTCAAACCTCGCTAACTGTTTTGTCTGAAGACAACATGAAAGCGCTTTGTTGTTAGCTGTGGGAAACGTTGTATGTAGACGTTTACAAAACATTTTTGCATGTCTTTCTGATATCAGGGCATGCCAGACATGACAATTTAAAAGCTGGAGTCTGTTACTGTGCAAATGAAGCAAGGCAGTGTCATCTTTTCTGTTTTTCAAAGATATCTTTAATCAATACTGTTTTTTCACTGCTTTACCTCGAAGTGCATTAGTATTTTGCATGGAATAGAAATGTGTCACAGGTTTAAAAGCATTTTTGGTGTTTGAACACATAATTGTGCACTCTCCTGTCTTCTGCCTCCAGTGAATGGAAATTTATTCTTCACTCTCTTTACATCTGAATTCAGAGTGATAAAAATATCTCAAAGTGCTTATGGTTTACATTTCCCAATGCACTATACCCTTCGCAGCAACTTGCCTTTTAGATATAAATGAGGCAATTAAAGGATGTTTATAAATTAAACGCCCAGGGGTTGATTTGCACTCTCTGTATATCATGAGAGGTGAAAGGTTCCAATAAAATATAAATATAAACCACTCAAGTGAAGCGGTTTTAATTAGAACACAGCTGCTGCAAGGCCAAAGACCAGTGCCAGTACAAAATGACCACTGGTGGGTTTTGCCACTTCATCGTTCGTATTAATCTTGATATAATATTATAAAATAATGAATAGGCATTAATGATTTCTCTAGTAGAGGGGAGATTAATAAGACTTTACAAAATGAGGTCTTACAATAATCTCTAAGGATTTATAAGACATGGATTTCTGAAGGTTTATTGCAAAATGTTCTCAATCAGTATTAAAAAAAAACTAAATATTAAAACATATATAAAAATATAAAAAACTTGTTTTTAAATATAATCATGATTTTTTCTTAGCCTAATGAAAAAATATATAAATAATTAAAAATATATGAAATTAAATGTAAATGAAAAATAACATAATTAAAAAATGCAATTACTTGTATATAAACTAACGTCGAAAATTTTAGGGTCAGTAAGTTTTTTTTTTTTTTCTTATTTTGGTCATGAATTATTTATTTGTCTTAGTCCAATGGCCAAAAAATGTACTAAAAATGTAAAAAAAAAATATTTATGAAATTAAATGTATATGAAATTAACATAAAACATTGAGAATTTTAGGGTCTATATGTGTGTGTATATATATATATGTGTGTGTGTGTGTGTGTGTGTGTGTGTGTGTGTGTGTGTGTGTGTTTCTTAAGCAGTAAATCAGCATATAAGAATGATTTCTGAAGGATCACGTGACACTGAAGACTAGAAATGATGCTGAAAATTCAGATTTGCATCACAGGAATAAATACCATTAAATAGCAAGCAAAATATATTAAAATATTTAAATTTAAAATAATATTACTGGTTTTACAATAGTCGGATCATACCTGAGGCCTCGATGAATCTCGATGAGACTTCTTTCAAAAACAAAACAAAAAAATTGTACTAGGCCCAAACTTGTGTATCATATTAAATATTTCAAGACAAAACACTGATTTAAAAATGTGTTTTAGCCAATTGTCATGTTTTGAACAATTCACAGTAAGGCCGACCGACATCATGCAGTAAAGCTGTTTTTCAGGTTCATTTTCACAGCCGCTTTTATTTGTTCAGTCCTTCCCTGCGACCCTGGACTCCAGGAGGCTTTTGTGTTGACTTCCCCTCTGCAGTCAATTTCCCACAATCCCAATATGCGGTTGAGGGGTAAAGAAAGGCGAGCTGTTAATTGATTGGCAGCGGTTTGCATATACAGTACTTGAAAAAATGTCACGTCAAGCTGTTTGTGTGACCTAACTGGCTCACGGTTAGACTGACTGAAGAGGGTAATTTATCATTTGACAGTCTTTAGAACGGGCTGTCCGTGCTGTCTCGCTATTGTTAGCATCAGCGGTCAGCTGTCACGCATGTTGGATTAGCAAGCATAGATGAGCGACTCAGCAGGATGGACACAAGCAAGGCCACACAAGGAAATGTCAGAGGAAGACAACCGTCGCATGACAATCAAAGCCAATGATTAATAAACGGTCCTGAGAATGTTCAAGAGGAGGCTAACATTTTTGGATGACATAGTATATAGAATCATTTTTAAATGTACTGTGGCTTGAGCAAAGCGAATGAACATTGAAAATGTGTTTTTGTGGCTTGTTGTTGTTGTTTTCTCAACACTTTGCTGTTGTGGAATAGTGCTTGGTTTATCGTATTGTTTTTTCGATTTCAATTGATTCTCACTATGCTGTTTTCAGCATATTTCATGAATTAATTGTATTCTCAAGCACAGTATAAAAAAAAATCTGATCAAAAGTAGAGAACACTTACAGATGATACTTTCAGCCACTGCAAAAAAAGTTCTGTCATGACAACGCTCAGAAAGATTTAGCATGGTAATGGCTATGACAGTGTTAATGTATTTGGTCTTGGCGGAATAGATCTGCTACACTGCTGCTGAATTGCTGCTGTAGTTGTAGATTATTGCTGTTGCTGTTGCAAGCAAGTACAGGAACTTGCTACTGCCAAAGCATATGGTGATACGGTGCTGTGAATATTTAAGACATGCTGCTGCTGCACAAATAGCATATAAAATAACCTGTAGCAGATATATACAGGTGGAGCTGGGGAAGGAGGAGGGTTTCAAAGGAACTCTGAAAGCGCACTGCCAAATGCCCAAGTTAATTCTACCAGCCATTTAAATGTTAAGCTGCAAGCTCATTGGTTGCTTATGCAACATGAACCAATCATCTTGTGCCAAGTTGTATATTCTGTGAATATCATTAGTTAGAATATCATCAGCCTGCGTCATCTAGAGTTTATGTGTGTACAACTGTTTAGAACTGTGCTAGCTAACCATGTGCTGATTAGCATCTTTGAGCTGGGCTCAAAATATCTAAAATTGTCACGACCGAAACAGTCACAAACAGAACGTGTCATCATTGTTTCAGTAGTGAAAAAAGAAAAATAATTATTTGGGGGAAATTTTAGTATAGATATGACAATTTTTAGTTGTAGTGCTTTTAGTATGTTGGTTTAAAAGCTTAAGTTTGAAATCAGTATGATCAACTTTTTGCCTTTTACAAAAAACAAATGTCATAAATCACACTTGAAATATTGTTAAAATAGTAATTAGTGATTTACCTCTAAAAACTTCTTAATAAAATACCAAAACACTGAACAATAAATAAAAAACAATAAGTAAACTTACATAATTTTTATTTGGCAAGTTTGCATGCACATTTTTAAGTAAAATGTAAGTATGGAATTAAGTAAAATCTACTTCAAGGATTAGTTCACTTTCAAAACAAAAAGTTACAGATAATGTACTCACCCCCTTGTCATCGAAGATGTTCACATCTTTCTTTCTTCAGTCGTAAAAGAAATTATGTTTTTTGAGGAAAACATTTCAGGAGTTCTCTCGATATAATGGAAATGTATGGTGCCCCCAAGTTTGAACTTCCATAATGTAGTTTAAATGCAGCTTCAAAGGGCTCTAAATGATCCCAGCCGAGGAAGTAGGGTCTTATCTAGCGGAACGATTGGTCATTTTCGAAACAAATTTGACAATTTATATACTTTTTACCCTCAAATGTTCATCTTGTCCTGTCTCGTCTCTGTGGTTAATACGGTTAGGGTATGTTGAAAAACTCCCATCTCTTCAAAATCGACCTACATCGCTGCAGAAATACAAATCTAGTGTTTACAAAGTGAACATAAACTAGCAAAGGAACTAAGTAAATTTAACACATAGTTTCTACTTAATTATTTTAAGTTTAAACTGCAGTCCTCAAGTACAATTCACTCAGCCACGGTTTGTAAACTTTACTTAAATATCGTAGCACTGAAAAAAAATACCATTAAAGCATGTGGTTTACTTACAAACATGTAAGTAAGCAAGTAGACACCTCCTTATTGTTTTTAAGGTTATATGTTGACTCAGTGTAGTTACTAACCAAATGAACAGAGACCTCAATACTTGGCACGTGATACACAATGACGGTAACAATCAGTGAATAGTTTTTGAGTATGAATGGGTCATTTTGAGGAGAAAATGAACTCTAGAAGTTACAAAACAGCAAGTTACTTAACAAAAAGCAGCCATAAAACGGTGTAAATACACTTCGAAAACAGCAAAAAAAAGTAATCTTATTAATTATTCATGCCCAAGTGCATGATGGGAACAACAGGATCATAACTTTGATGTTTACTTAAACAGTCTTTGTAAAAAGAAAATAAACAATTCCAAGCAAAATATATTTAAAATTTTAACTCTAAAATTCTACAAGCTTAAATTAAGTACTTCGTTTTTTTATTCTTGCCTGAACTAAATTATTTAATGTAAAAATTACATTTATTTTTCTGTATTATTTACACCACAAAATCATTTTTATCAGTGTAGATAGAACAATCTAAATAGGTCAATGAAACCCTTCTTATTAAATTATATATTATTGTGTTTTGGCGTTGACAAATTTTGGGAGAGGACAAATATTCCAAAACCTACTGAAAATACATGAGAATTTTCTGCACAATTACTAGAAAAATACAAATTTTTTCACATTTTTTATGTTTCCAACTCTGACTTTGAACCAGTTCTGTAGAATGGCCCACCAACTTGTGAACAATGGGCATCCAATGTCCCCAATTTTTTTCTTGAGGAAAACTGAAGTACTGTACCTGATATACATCTAAATGAATCAGTAACAAATCAAATTGAATCATGATCGGATGCAAATCGAGTCACGTGTTTGGTAATCATAATCGAATCATGAAATTGGTGCCCTATAGTGCACCCCGAGGCTACTGCCGCTCAGTAGAAATGTATTAAATGACAAATATTGGAAGTTCCCTTCGGGTCGTGACAATGACATCGCTTCGGCTTGTACTAAATATCCTGAGCTGGAAAGATGAACGAGGTGAAGAATGTGAGTATGATAGAGAACGAAATGAAGACACTGACATCAGACTCTTATCAGATGTTTCCACCAGGACTTGGAGACTCCTGGAAATGAAGACTTAGAGGCCTCTGTAGCAAAATGAATGTTCCCATATCTCGGCGGCGTCAGCTGTGGCATTCGGTGCACCTCCGCCCTCGTGCCCGTCTTCCTCTCTGTGTTCCTGCATTAAGTTCATATCTCCCCGTGCCATAAGCATCCCGTTCCCTCTCACCTCTGCTCTCTCTTTCAATCACTCTGTGCAGTGAATGGCAGCCATGTGGAAAGGTGACATTCAGGTGTCTGGTGAATCGTAGACGTGAATCAATCAGTTTTGGTAGATTCAGCTCAGAATGACTTGCGGTCAGAGGAACGCCGCCTTGCCGGTGTGCATCTCTATAATCCTATTTTGCAGGCGGCCCTTGCGGTTCAGTGTTTGGCTGTTGCATGGCTGACACCGGAGGATGCTGTTTTGTAGCGCAGCGCATTACCGCTGAGAGCTTTACCTCTGACATGGATACTGTAATGAAAGGTTTTTGGCTTGTTTCTGTAGAAACGACTGCAGTGTCCTCAGCTAGAATCGTCAAAGCTGTTGTGACCTGTAGGCGATATGTACAAAGTATTACAGTGTTTGTAAGGTCATGCTTACAGAAATTTGCTTTTAGCTCTAATGCAATATAATAAAGTGCAAAAGATGCACATTAGGTGTATAATTGAAGTTCATCTGTGTATTTTATCAGGGAAATATTGTTTGGTTGCCCCCATAAATCAGCTAAATGATTTTAGAGTTTTCTGGTATGTTGCATCAATATTCTCTTATTTATGGTACAAAAATAACAGACTAAATATGCTGTCAACAATTATAATTACATAATATATTTTTTTAAAGCTGACATGAAATAACAATTAGAAAATATACAGTGAAGATCAAAATTAGAGAACAATCTATGAATTCTTTGAAGGAATGTTAGCTCTAGGTATACCACTGTTCTACTAATATGTTTGACAAAATATCCAGAGAATTTAAACAAAAACCTTTATTTTGTGTAAAACACAGTGATCAAAATCAGAGCACAGTAACCACTAGCACAAAAGATGATTACAACTAAAATTTTAGAGGGTTACAGCTGTCAGAAACTAGAGCCCTTGCTTTGAACGAATTAAGCACATCTGCAGCTGCAGGACGTCACTAGTTTTTCAGACTGCGCTGGTGTGATCTTGGCCCACTCTTCCTCCATAATTCGGTAACTGTAGTGGGCTTCTTAGCCATAACTTTGTCGCCAAGGATTTTCCAGAGATTTTCAGTTGGTTTAGACCAGTAATCTGGCCCAGCCATTTCATTATTTCAGTGCATTATTTGCAGGCTGATTGGGGATGCTTGCAGGGAAGGAACTGCATGTTCTTGAAGGAGGTTCTGATAAACCCTTGCATTCACCCTGCCATGAGAAAACATCCTCCAAACCATGACACTCCCTCCTCCACCTTTCACTGACTTTTTTACACACTTGGACTTAAAGGAGAAGTCCACTTCCAGAACAAAAATTTACAGATAATTTACTCACCCCCTTGTCATCCAAGATGTCCATGTCTTTCTTTCTTCAGTCGTAAATAAATTGTTTTTTGAGGAAAACATTTCAGGATTTCTCTCCATATAGTGGACTTCTATGGTACTTGCGAGTTTGATCTTCCAAAATGCATTTCAAGTGCAGCTTCAAAGGGCTCTAAATGATCCCAGCTGAAGAAGAAGAGTCTTATCTAGCAAAACAATCAGTTATTTAAAAAAAAATTGACTATTTCTATACTTTTTAACCTCAAATGCTCATCTTGTCTAGCTCTGAGTAAACTATGTGTATTCCAGTTAAAGGCAGTTAGTATATGTCGAAAAACTCCTATCTCATTTTCTCCTCCAACTTCAAAATCAATGCTGCAGAAGTACTGACCCAGTGTTTACAAAGAGAATGTGCAAAGAAGATTAAACACCCTTTACAAAAAAAGGTAAAACAGCGATGTACACTGAACAAAATTATAAACGCAACACTTTTGTTTTTCCCCCATTTTTCATGAGCTGAACTCAAATATTGTTCACAAATCTGTCTAAATCTGTATTAGTGAGCACTTCACCTTTGCGGAGATAATCCATCCACCTCACAGGTGTGGCATATCAAGATGCTGATTAGACAACATGGTTATAGAGGGTATGCATTGACGTAATTTTCCTGCCGGAACACGCCCCCTCAGCTGGACTGAGTGGCAAAAGAAGCAGCTGCGTGAATGGATTTAAATGGGGAAGCCACGAAAACGTGAGTAAAACAAAACTATAATCATTTTGCTGGACTTGATATAATGTTCCTTACTTACCAAATATTCAGTGGTCCATTGATATTGATATGTAGCCAGGAATCATGTTTCCTGACATTTATATGTACCTGAATTCAACGCCGGGGAAATAAACAAAGCAGATTTACCCATGAACAAATTTTTGTATATACGACATAGGTTGGTCTAAACCTCCGTGATCACTTATATCAATGTTATATATATATGGTTATATCGTCCAGCCCAAAATCTTATATAGTTTTTTGTCAGCGTTTATTTAAAAACATCCAGGTGTGCATAATTTAAGATGGTAAATATTTAATTGATGGGCTGTCAATATATGACAATACAATATACAAGGGCATGCTTTTACCGCAAAACTGAACATAATAACAAATTAATAATAAATTTTGAATGCACAGAGATACCGGGACAAGACCCTGTGGCCCATTGTTATGCCATTCATTCATGACCATCACATCATGTTGCAGCATGATAATGCACAGCCCCATGTTGTGAGGATCTGTACACAGTTCCTGGAAGCTGAAAACATCCCAGTTCTTGCATGGCCAGCATAATTACCGAACATGTCACCCATTGAGCATGTTTGGGATGCTCTGGATTGGCGTATATGACAACGTGTTCCAGTTCCTGCCAATATCCAGCAACTTCGCACAGCCATTGAGGAGGATTGGACCAACATTCCACAGGTCACAATCAACAACCTGATCAACTCTATGTGAAGGAGATGTGTTGCACTGCGTGAGGCAAATAGTGGTCACACCAGATACTGTTTTTCAGACGTGTACTTCTCTTACATAGACGACCAGCCTTTTTGGGGGACTTGAATGTGAATTAGTATCATTGTAAACCTGCAATATTCGAGAAATCACAGATTTGGAACGGCAAACTTCTCTTGCAGTGGCTGAAAGTGTCATCCCTTTGGCTTTTATCTGAACAACCTCCCATTGCAGGGTTTCAGTCACCTTAGAGCAGCCCGCCATCTTTCAATCTCAGTGAAATGCTGCCAGTTAAATAGGGGTTTGTCATATAATCAAAGACATTAGCACCACACCAATAACTTGTAGGTATCTGTAAGTGTTCTCTAATTTTGATCAGAGATCTTTTTTCTAATATCTCATCTAAGTTTCTTATACTGTGCATCAGAATACAATTAATTTAGGAAATATGCTTAAAAAACGTCCCTTTCTACTCCTAATTAGTGACCTTGACCTAGTGATTTTTTTTTCTCTATATAAAATAAAAAAAATAAGTTTTGAGTATTTTAATAATTTAGAGGCCTAATAAATGTGTGTATTAAATATGATACAGTAGGTTTTATAGGGTTAGGAAGTACCATTTTTCTCACTTATAACTTTGTTGGCATTCATGTGCACTGAAGCTCAATCATTCTGACATGATTTGAATGCACTATTGCTGTGCAGTAAATGAAAAATCATTTCTGATTACATTTTACGCCTATGCAGAAAAAGTCAGGTAAAGACTAAAAGTAGAGCTGATTGTAGCCTCAAAGCTTTAATAAACATTTATACATCTATTTCTGCACAGATTCTTTTTTAATGTTGAGACATTTTAGAAGATTCTGCATCCATCGTGAAGATTAGCTCTCATTCTGAATCACACTGACATTGACCTTCAGTTCGGTAACAATGGCAAATATGTCATATATGCTTAAACGGGAGAAGGAGAATCTTTAGACACAATTTGTTATTGTAGGATACTCCAGGACTCTCACTGTGAGACTGTCCCGCAGGAGGTCACATTGTTATACGCCGCATTCATGCTTCATCAGTCCTGCGTATGCTGACCGTGTATTCAGTGAACAATTCAATTAATTTTTACGAAACATTACTTCATCCTGCGTGACCCTCAAAGTATCGAAAAATTACCCGGGCAACATCCCTCGCTAAGGAGCATGTTTGGTCCCATTGGAAACTATCTCCCTTAACAAAGTCACCGTCTCCGCTTCCTCTTTATGGTCCCGTGTGAAGGACCCCAAGGGGCTGAGGGTGGACAGGTAGGGTGACAACCAGGTCTCACTAAGGTTTGGAAACACATTCCAGACCTCTTTTGAGAATGGGGACACTGGCCAGAGATGATTAATGGCGGGCATGTGTGACTGCTTGAAGGGCAGACCATAATTCACCACACGGGCCTGGAGGAACTCGAGCAACCTCCGCCTACCCCGCGGGCGAAGCGCGTCCCTCCACTCGCGTTCATCTCAGGTGCAAAGTTGTCGTCCTTTATGTGTGCACTTGTTTTTATCATGCTAATGCATAATTGCCCACTCGCAATTATCGATAATTGCGGGGAGTTCTCCTTCGGTTTTGCCTTAATCAGAAATTTGCACTATAAAAAGGGTCCTGGGTTTAGATTTCACACAATTACACATTCACTGCTTTTCATCTCTTTTTAATCTCCTGCAAATCTGAAACATGGAGTTTGTTCATAAACACAGCTGAGGCCCCTACGATTTGCTTTGACATTTTGCTAAACGAATGAAGCAATCCTATCAATGTTGTGCCTCTGTGTCTACTGATTAAAATCATTTGAATTGCAGATGACGTCTTTGTCTAAAGAGTTCAGTAAACAGGCATCACGGTGATAGGCATGCCAATTTTTAATTGAAAAAAGATCGCCACCCGCTTTGAGCCGTAACGCACATAATGATGTGCGACCGTAGAACGACTTCTTCCGTTGATCAAATGTGGCTGTAATGATGGCTATAATCCGGATTATTTCGGAAATCTATTATAATCTGTGTCATTCAAAATTATTTGGAGAAAACTATCAGCTGAGGCGCAGGGCTGCGAAAATCAAAGTGCCTGCCTTGTTGTGTCCTTTCATTCTTTTTCGGCTCTTAGGCGAAAAACTGTGGCTAATTTATTCATAGCTCAGCATTTAGTACCTCTAATCTACGGCTGATACTGTTACTGGTGCTCGTAATTGTATGATATTGTTAAAGCTGGTTTTCAGGCAGGGTGCTTATCAGGGCCTGTTTAGCGTGCAGCTTGCGGGAAGGGAAGCCCAAATTGAGGAGAAATCAAGTGGCGCTTTGGTAAGCAGGGTCGGAATTACCGTGATGGACTGGGGCTGGATTTCTCTCCCATGCATATTTTTGCCCATTGTCACGATCTTCGTCCTTAATAGGAGCTGACAGAATGTAAATGGGATTTTAAGGGAACTGGCAAAGTCTGTAATTTTTCTCATTTAGTCCATGGATGAGTGAGCCAAGCCGGTAAGATTTGTATGGGAATTTGAGATGGTTCAGTGCGACATGTCAAACCCTGATTATGAACTCAAGGGAGCCTTTTTACCTTGGCCAATCGTCTTCGTGCCTCACCGCTGCTTTCCTTGCAGATTGTCTCAGAACGGCTAATTGTTCGCAATGACATTTTCAGTGGATAAAATAGATATCAGCAAAATGACAACAAAGGATGACTAGACAACTCTTACTGCTGAATATAAAGTGGCTCATTTTTTAAACAGGATTAATCAAATTATGCCAAATAATCTAGCACTCACTGTAAAAACTACAGACTGTTTTCAAACAGGTTTTCTGAACACTTTGGCATTGGTTGAGCCAAGGCTAGTCAAGATTTTCACTGTGTTTACACTTTTCAGTGTTTTGAGCTGGCAAAGAAGTAATACTGACAAAATTACACAATTAATCTTTAAGTGTGGCATACAGTACCGTTTTTTTATTTTAAATTTTTTCATGAGTCTCTTATGCTCACCAAAGCTGCATTTATTTGATCAAAAAAACAGTAAAAACACTAACATTTTCAAATATTATTACAATCTAAAATAAAGGTTTTCTGTTTTAATGTATTTTAAAGTGTCATCTATTCCTGTTTCAGTGTCATTACTCCAAGTCCTCATTGTCACATGATCCTTCAGATATCTTATTATATGCTGATTTGGTGCTAAAAAACTGTATTATTACATTATTATCAATGTTTTTAGATGTACAGAAAGAAATATAAAATGTAAAAAAAAACAGCGTTTGTCTAAATAAAAATTATTTTAAACATACAAGTGAGATCAAAAGTTTACATACACCTTGCAGAATCTGATTTTGAGATCCATCGTTTCACACTGAGGATAACTGAGGGAGTCATATGCAACTATTACAGAAGGTTCAAATGCTCGCTGATGCTCCAGAAGGAAACATGATGCATTAAGACCTGGGGGGGTGAACACTTTTTGAATAAGATCAATGTAAATTTAACTTATTTTGTCTTCTGGGAAACATGCAAGTATCTTCTATAGCTTCTGCAGGGCAGTACTAAATGAAAAAAATATGATATTTAGGCAAATTAAGAAAAATGTACACATCATTCTGTTCTAAAGTTTACACCCCTGGCTCTTAATGCATTGTTTTTCCTTGTGGAGCATCAGTGAGCATTTGAACCTTTTGTAATAGTTGCATACGAGTCCCTCAGTTGTCCTCAGTGTGAAAAGATTGACCTTAAAATCATACAGTCATTGTTGGAAAGGTTTCAAATACACAAAAATGCAGAAAAACCAAAGAATTTGTGAGACTTGAAGGATTTTTCTAAAGAACTGTTCAGAACAAACAAGGGACTCATGAACATCTGTGGATCATTCAGGTAACAACACAGTATTAAGATTTTTTTATAAATTCAACTATTATTTTCTCCGTTTGATTATATATAACGTCTTTTATGTGAAATGTCTTCAGGTCAGTACTAAATAAAATAGCATGCGTTGTATATGATCCCTCATATTTGGGTAAAATAATTAATATTTTGCAGATTCTGCAAGGTGTATGTAAACTTTTGACCTCAACTATAAATGTCTTTACTTTCACCTTTGATCAAAATTAATGCTCGCTTGCTGAATAAAAATTTTTTTTTACCCCAATCTCCTGAACAATACTCTATATTAGTAATTTACTTCAGTTTTACGTTTTTAACATCTTAAAAGAAAGAAAAACAGATGCTATTGGTCAAACAAACAGAAAGCTCCGCCCCATACTCACACCATTGGTTGAGCTGGTGTTGCTGTGTCAGACAGGTCATGATTCTTAAACAAAAGAGAAATGTTGTGAAAATGCCACAAGAATTAGTGTTTAAAGATGCATTTTAACATAAATCCCACACTTTAAATTATAAAGTGCCATATTTTTTCATACTGTGTTGATCTTTTACTGACTTTTAAGTTACATTCTTAAAAAGTCAATAAAATCAACAGCATTCAGACAAATAGCTCCGCCCCAAACTCACACCATTGGTCAAGACACTGTTGCCGTGTCAGGCTGGTCGGGATTCTCAAACAAAGAACTGTTTTGGAAATGCCACAAAGATTTGTGTATAAAGATGCATTTTAACATAAAAAAAATCACACACTTTAAAGTATGAAGTGCCATATTGTTTCATATTATATTAATCATTGACTAACTTTTAAGTTATGTTCTTAAAAGTGAGAATAAAACCAACAGCACTTAGACAATAAACTCCACCCCAAACTCACACCATTGGTCGAGCCACTGTTGCCGTGTCAGGCTGGTCATTTAAGGAATCTTAAACAAAAATATTTTGAAAACCCCACAGAGGAATCAGCCTAGTTGTGTCAGCATATTAAACTGAAATAGAAGAATGTATTTTAGCATCTTAGTATATTAAACTTCAGATTTAAATATGAAGGGCCACATTTTGTGGCATACGACTGAAGTAAATGATTAATGCAAGTTGTTAAGATCTTATTAAAAGCCTCAGTAAAGCCAACATCATTCTCCTTCAAACCCTCATAAACACTCCGGGTACTTTTGGGCCCGGCCCGTGAGGGGGGTGGTATTGTGGGGCACTGCGGCTGTAGCTGAGAGACGCCGTGTGTAATGCAGGCTGTTAGTGATGTTAAATGAAGCTTGAAGCCTGGCTGACAGCAGCATTCCTCCACAGGCTCGGCGCTGAGAGAGGAGGAGAGGGGCCAACAAGGGCAGAGTAATGGTCTAAGAGAAACCACGCAGGACACGGCGCTCGTTGTGGCGGACGGGCCATTATCTCATAAGGGCCATTATCTTAATGGGGTGACCGTCTCGATATGACAGATATCACAGAAGGACTGACACATAAACAGTTTTTATAAGATGAATTTGCCAGTGTACAATCGCTGCGGTAAAACACATTTTGACCCAAAGCCGTATACTGACGTATATAACCTTGTCAAGGTGGGTTACAGTTGGTTTTTTCGCGTGTGGATATTGTCAAACGTTGTTACAAAAACAGAAGTTCACTCACAAATACACAAGTACACTATTTTCCTTCCTATGTTCATTGGCGAAGAAAGCACTGCGTAAATAACTTTCAAGGACATGACTGTTTTCAATTCACCCTTTATGAATAGGATCACATTGTCAGTGTTAAATAAGGTTCGCTACAAAGGTACATCATATAAAACTGTTAAATATATATATAACTTTATGACTCTGAAAATACATAGGATGGTCTCTCCCGAAGCGCGAGTCTCCGCTAGTCTCTTCAGGTCAGGTAGATAATGTTCAGTTTGATAAATCCCTTGCCACGTTTGCTACGTTTCCAAATCCTGACTGATTTCAGTCCACAACAACGGCAGCAGATTTACAATCGAAGAAAAGTCAACAGTTTTGTCGCAAAGTCTTTGCTGTTCATTTTGCGTGTGCTCGGTTTTTCAAAAACTCCTCACAAAGCTCAGGTATGTGTGTTTTTGCTTGCGTTTGTCGAAGCTGAAGCAGCTGATGTGTGTATTCGCATTCATATTTGAAATCCTTCCACAGAAATTTGCCTGTATTTCTTTGGTCTGTAAAATTTTGATAAATCCGTACACGGTTCATGATCCACTTGCAACCGATCATTTGCCAGTTTTGGCGTCAGCAAACAAAATGTTGGCTGGTTCCAGCTTTGATTGACAGCACGGGGGGAGCCGTTCCTCATGGTCCACGTAAACTCCTTGACGAGAGGTCCTCACCCCTTATCTTATGAGACTGAAGGACTAATGGAGAGACTGACAGACAGGGCTAACAGGACTATGATGAATGCTCCCCTCCCCCGCCCCGCTGTAGCTTTGGAGAATGACGAGGTGCTTCCGTACGTCGCGCCTCTCTTGGGAAAATCATCCCCCACTGGCGTCAGGATACCTGGTGGGATTTAAAAACGCAGTAGTTAGGGCATATAACACTATAACTTATGCATTTTGAAAGGTTTTGGTGTTGTCCCAGATCCTTCCCTGGTTGGACCCTAACCAAGGATGTACTGTAGACAATCATTCAAGGCGAATAGGAGAGGTAAACTGTATTCTTATATTCTAAGAAAAGCCTTCTCCATGGCAGTGACACTAATGGCTAAATCATTTTTGGGTATTTTATTCAGTGTAGGTTTTTGATTGTGATTAAATTAAAAAGATAGTTTACCCAAAAGTGAACATTCTATCGTCATTTACTCACCTCATGTTGTTCCAAACCCGTAAGATAGGGCTGGGTGATAAAACGGTAATTCTAATTTCGCATTTTTTTTCCCGATAAAACCATAATGAGTTTGATAAATGTTCCATATTACATTTATGCGCCAAAAGCGGAATGAAACAGCGCTACTCATTTGAACTGCACCACAGGGAGCATTTATCCGCTCGGCTTAAAGTTCAAACAGCAGCGCATATGCGTTTACCCGCTAAAAGGTTTCGCTCACACAAGCACTAAACAGCAATATGACATCTAATGTGAAAGAGTTCAACAAAGAACACAAATGACTCGCCAATTTAAACTAGTTTAAAGCCAAATACAAACGAGAAATACTGTGTGCAACAATACGGTTAGAAGCAGTGTTGGGGGTAATGCATTACAAGTAACGCGAATTACATAATCAGATTACTTTTTTCAAGTAACTAGTAAAGTAACGCATTACTTTTCATTAACAAAAAAATATCTGAGTTACTTTTTTCCAAAAAGTAACGCCAGTTACTTTTTGTTTCCTTTATGTATTTAATCCTATTTTATTAACCAATGTCTTTGCTGATGACCTTTGTTGATCCAATTCAACCATAATAAAAGCAAAACTTACTTTAGATGAACTAACATTTATGCTTCATTTTTCTCATTGCTGAAGAGTGTTGAACTTCCTTCTCCTATAGTTCTACTGTACAGACGTGAATTCACTTTTCCTTCAGCCTTAGTCTTGTTAATTTCACTTTTTGGTGTGAAAGGGCTTTTACATTTGCTAAAAATCTAACTAAAAAAAAAAACAAGCAATCCCTGCCCATATTTAAGAAGTAACGCAAAAGTAAGGTAACATTACTTTCCATAAAAAGTAACCAAGTAACGTAATTAGGTTTAATTACTTTTTAAGGGATTAATGCAATATTGTAATGTGTCACTTTTAAAGGAACACTCCACTTTTTTTGAAAATAGGCTCATTCTCCAACTACCCTATAGTTAAACAGAGCGTTTTAGCGTTTTAGCATTTTTTGAATCCATTCAGGTGATCTCCGGGTCTGCCGGTAGCACTTTTAGCATAGCTTAGCATAAATCATTGAATCTGATTAGACCATTAGCATCTTTTTCATTTAAAACTTGACTCTTCTGTAGTTACATTTTGTACTAAGACCGACAGAAAATGAAAAGTTGTGATTTTCCAGGCTGATATGGATAGGAACTATACTTTTATTCTGGGGTAATAATCAAGGAACTTTGTTGTCGTACCATGGGTGCAGCAGGCGCATTGACATTACGCAGCGCCTGAAAATAGTCCACAGCTAGGTAATTTCCAACGTGACCACCACTAAGCCACTAAGGTAACTGTAAAATAGCTGGGGACTATATTCAGTCGCTGCGTAATATCATTGCACCCAACAACAATTGGTCATTTTTGAACGAGATACTAATGGTCTGATCTGATTCAGTGATTTATGCTAAGCTATGCTAAAAGTTCTAACGGAGATCGGCTGAATGGATTCAAAAATGGTAAAACTCATCTGTTTAACTCTAGGGGAGTTGGAAAATAAGCCTATTTTCAAAAAAAGTGGAGCGTTCCTTTAAAAGTAACTTTCCCCAACACTGGCCAGAAGGCTTTTCAATTATTAATTCATTATTAAAGTGAACCATGAATCGAAAGTTGCTGCCAACTGTATTTTAATGTAGTGACGTATTTCCAACTGAAAATGTGCTCTAACAAAGTAAATAAAGTCAATTTTGATTTCATGAGGAATTGAATGTAAACATGTATTGAATGTATTACTTGTTTTTCAAACCAAAAAAACTATAAACCATACATTACATATTTAACATGGTATTGAGGTTTTAAATGCATGGTTTTAAATGTGATTATCATTATCTTAATGTGTGCTACTATGGAAGACAAATAGTTCATTTTAATAAAACTCTCAAACTGTCAGAATAATTTAATTTCACCATATAAAACTGAGGTTGTTACAATTTTTACAGATGTTACCGTTTTTGATAAAGAACATAAATTTAAATCTGCATCCCAGCTCAAAGTACTGCTACTGTCAACTGTCGAATGTGCATTTTTAAGAGACCAAAAAAATGTAATATCATTAATATTGCAGCCTGCACGGCAAACTGTGCTGAATACACAAATACACAAACCTTTTTCATGATTTGAAACAATATCTCTTTTTAAAACAAGAAATTAATTTTTTTTTTCACTTGATTTTTTTTTTTTTTTAAGGAAAAATGACTGGAAATGTTAATAATAATAATCTTTTTATTATTGGGATCCAGTGAGGTATTTGGCATGAAACCAACCATTTTTGTCCTGAATTGTTTTGTTGTTTTGTTTTGTGGCACTTACTGTGGTTGTTTTCACTCGGCCTCCCGGCTGTGCACATGTCCAGCCCGTTCTGTTTACCAATAGGTCACAGCCTTCATCATCCAAACAAGGCATCATCTCACACCACTGTCTGCTCCTGACAATGTGCGCTGTTAAAAGAAGAGGAAAATAAATATGAAAAGGAAGTTTAAAAAATGACATTTGTAAACTATTTCACTTACATAATATTTCTTTGTGTAACATGCTGTTTAATGAAAATTAAACATAGAGTGGGGCTTATCATAGTGTAGTCATTTTTTTTTATGTTTTAAGATTTAATTGGTGCACCTGATGTGCAAAAGAATTGCGATAGAATAGCACTTCACACAGTAGAGAAAATTTGCCTAAATAAACCATGTTATGAAGGTTAAGTTTAGTTAATAAATATAAAGAGATCACATGGTATAGACTAACATAGTTTGTCTTGTAGGAATTCACATTAATGCATAAAATTCATGAGGTCAAGACGTGGTAAAATCAGGACATTTAATGTAACAAAGGCAAATAGCAATGAGAGAAAAGCGCTCCAGCACTTGGCCTAATATCCTAAGCTTTCTCTTTGAAACAGATCGCTAAGGTCCAACAGTGAGAATTTTTTCCTGAGGTAAGATTGTTTTTGCACTTAATCAAACATAAATGTCTATTTATAATAACTAGGGCACCCTTACATGTTCATTTGCATACCATGACACCCCAATTGGCCCTTAGAGAGAGGGAAAAGAAAGGGAGGGAGGAAGGGAGGGAAACTGAGAGAAAATGAAAGAGAGAGAGAGAGAGAAAAAAAAGAGTACATTTGTGAGGTAGAGAAAATGATAATCAGAGTGAAATATAACCCAGAGAAGCAAAAGTACATAAATAACAGGGTGGCAGCATTTGTACGTTTGGAGGGAGGCTAACAAAGTGTTTGGAGAACAAGTAGGTACAAATGGCGGTGAAATGTCATTCTCACCAAAGGGAAAGGCATGTTCTTAAAGGTAAAAAATAGTTGTAGAGATGCCTTCCAAACTCAAAGTAGTTTGTTATGTAGTGAATGTTTCCCTCACAGCGTCTACTCTAGGGACTAGCTTCTGCTACTAATCTCCAGCATTAGTATTCACTGTTATGCCCTGGGCCATAACGACAAATAAAAGAGCCTTTCATGCAAATTCGGTACATCTTCATTCTGTAGGCATGATTCACAAAACCGTAGGTTGCAGTCATTGGTGCTCTTATCTGTGTTTTAAGATTAGCATTCTATTCAATGCTAGTCTCGTGTAGTTTTTTTTTGTTTTGTTTTTTTTTTTCCAGATTTTTTAAAATATTAATTCATAGTTGGTTGTGGGTTGGTTGGATTCCCCTGCCAAAAAGTAAACAACAACAGTTGTCTTCACAAAGGATTGCCTGCTTTCTTAAAATAGTTCAAACAGAAGGTTGTGTCAGCCTTATGTGGCATAGATAGATAGATAGATACTGTGTGTGGATGGATGGATGGATGAATGAATGAATGGATGGATGGATGGATAGATAAGTATATGGATAGATAGATGGATAGATGGATGAATGAATGGATGAATGAATGAATTGATGGACAGATAAGTATATGGATAGATAGATAGATTGATTGATTGATTGAAGGGTAGACATACAGATGTAGATAGATAGATAGATAGATAGATAGATAGATAGATAGATACTATGGATGGATGGATAGATAAGTAGATAGATAGATAGATGAATGGATGAATGAATGAATGAATTGATGGACAGATAAGTATATGGATAGATTGATTGATTGATTGATTGAAGGGTAGACATACAGATGTAGATAGATAGATAGATACTGTGGATGGATGGATGGATGGATAGATAAGTATATGGATAGGTAGACTGAAAGGTAGACATACAGAGATAGATAGATAGATAGATAGATACTGTGGATGGATTGAAGGGCAGACATACAGATGCAGATAGATAGATAGATAGATAGATAGATAGATAGATAGTGTGGATGGATTGAAGAGTAGACAGACAGATACAGATAGATGGATGGATGGATAAATGGATGGATGAGTAACTGGATGGAGGTAAAAACAAATAGATTAGATAACAGCCCAAGATTTCCATTGAAAGTCTATGTGATTTTTGATAATGCTCTATGGGAAAACCACAAGTCAGATCAGAAAGTAAAGTAATAGCATCTAGTCAGACTGAAGGACATGAAAAGCTGAAAAGCTCTAGGAGCCGTTGCATTTTATAAATGTCTGGTCTTGCATTAGGGATTTGTCAAGTTGACATACTGTAATAATGATGCCCCCCAAAGCCTTTATTTCACAGTAAAATACTCAGCTATTCCGAAGCCCCCCCAAATCCCACCTCTAACTCATTCTCTGCCTGTCTAGGGCAAGACGTCGTATCACTCCGGCCTCCAGTGATGCATGACACATGACAGATCATCAACATTTGAACACTTTAAAGAAGTAAAGTCAACAAATCCACAAACACCAGCCGGAGAGAGTCCTGTCAGCACAACACAGTAAGCTCTCAGACTCTGTCTCTAATGAGCTGTCCCTCGTCTCCTGCTATTGAGCATTGAGACTGTCACTCCGCGGATGCCAAACAGACTATGACAGAGTGCACAAAGTGCCTCTGAATCAATACATCAAAGAACTCTCTGAACTTGGAGTTTCTGGTCAAAGGGGCACAAAAGTAATATGGAACTTGCTTACAGAGACCCAAATGTGACATTGTCCAGATAATGGTTTTCTGAATACAAACATCTTGTTCTCGCTTAACTCTGATTTGCATTGCAAATTCCTCTTATTGTTAGATGCTGGAAATCGAATCCGTTGCATTATAATCTGTATATTTGGAGTATCCACACGCAGGCAGTTTGAAATTAGAAAAAGGCAAAACAAATATCAAAATAATCCCTGCAATCAATTCTTGTGAGAAGATTTTCTCGCTAACTATTCATGCATCTCTCTTTGCTGGTACAGATGGCATCTAAATTGTGACAGATCACTGGATACCTCCATTATCACACCCAAAATGATTTCTCCCTAATTCTTTTTTGTATATATAAAATATTCAGCGTGCCTTTCAGCTGCGGCTCTGCAGTTTACAAATATTTTATCATTAATCAAAATTATTCAATACAAAAAGAGCTGGAAAGGCAGCACAACAAAAGCCAGGGGAGTTTTTGTTTTTTTTAAACGACACTCTTCGCTGCTTTTAAATTGATGCAAGAAAGAAATGACCAGTCACAAATCAGTATGTAAATATTACAACTTGAATATTTACATAAGCAAACTGAATGGAACACCCCACTTTTTTTGAAAATAGGCTCATTTTCCAACACCCCTAGAGTTAAACAGATGAGTTTTGCTGTTTTCTCAAAAATGACCAGAGTTTAGATATTTTTCCTATTTAAAACTTGACTCTTCTGTAGTTATGTTGTGTAGTAAAACCGACAGAAAATGAAACGTTGTGATATTCTAGGCTGATATGAATAGGAACTATACTCTCATTCCGGCGTAATAATCAAGGAACTTTGCTGCCATACCATGGGTGCAGCAGGCGCAATGATATTGTGCAGCGTCTGAATATAGTCCCCAGATATTTTACTATTAGCTTAGTGGCTTAGTGCTGGTCATGTTGGAAGTTACCTAGCTGGGGACTATTTTCAGGACCATGGTACGGCAGCAAAGTTCCTTGATTATTACGCCAGAATGAAAGTATAGTTCCTATCCATATCATCGCAACGTTTCATTTTCTGTCGGTCTTAGTACACGATGTAACTACAGAAGAGTCAAGTTCTAATCGCATTCAATTATGAATGCTAAGCTATGCTAAAAGTGCTAACACCAGACCCGGAGATCGGCTGAATGGAATCAAAAACGGTAAAACTCATCTGCTGAACTCTAGGGGAGTTGAAAAATGAGCATATTTTCTAAAAAAGTGGAGCGCTCCTTGAAATGTTCCAATGCTACTGTGATGACACGTTTTCATCATTAAGGGATCAGGTTTCGAAATTCATACGGGTTTGGAACAACATGAGTAAATGATGACATCATTTTTATTTTTGGGTAAACTATGCCTTTAAGTATACTTTGGAGACAATAATTAAGCATTTGCATGAATGGCCAAATAAGTTGCGCATTAAAAAAGCAACAAAACGCTGCTTAATTTTGTCATTCTGAATATCATTGTGAATATTAGATATCTCGCCTATACATGCAAGCACTGTAAAGGCCAAATTTTGTATTTTTTCAAAACCTAAATTTGATTTTTATAATGGGGTCTTCATAATGTTCTGAGGAAAGGTAGTTCCAGTCCTCAAGGCTCTGTCATTCCTGCCCCAGTTAAGACTTTAGCTGTGACTGATGACCGATGCAGAGGCCGGACTGGAGATTTATCGGGACAATAAATGAGATGGGCTGCTCATTGCAGCGGACTGCGATTACTCAAGCGTTTGGCACAGACGCGAACATCAAACATCTGTCCATACATTTTTACAGCGGACACAGCTTGAGAATCCTATATGTTTAACATTCACACTAACGGCACACACTAGTATTCAGATCAGCGCTGCTTACGCATGAAATGCCCGTAATTTACAAGTAACACATGTCGTTGTTTATAATGAATTCATGAGCTTACATTTCAAACAGTTTCCAAGCCAAGCCCCTTCTGTTCTCCATGTTAAGCCCCCCACTGTGATGCAATCAGTGAGGGGAATTTATGATGTCAGAAATTGACTAGCTAATGAATTGGATGTGAATGACAATGACTGGTTTCTATCTATTGTTTGGCGTCCATCGTTCTCACAATGCCATTACACTAGTATTGTTTGTGATACTGTTCACAAAGCTTCACGTCTTATGAAACAGGTCTTTTAATGAATCAGTCTGAATGAAGAAAATTTAATCTGAATGAATCACTTGATCTGTCAGCAACATTTGCAAACACACTGGTTTGAACGAGTCTGATAAATCCTTTTTTTAAATGAACTCAATGAATATAATAATTCTGAAGTTATTATACTCGACTCAAAATCAAGCAAAGAACTGTTTTGTGTGTTTGAATCACTAGCATTACTTACTGGTTATATTTAAGATTTTAAATTAAATTAAGACATTTACATTTTTTATTTAATAATTTTACTTTTATGTATTTAATCATTATTATTAAATAATATGATTTATAGTTATTAATGTAGACACAAAATCTAAAAAAAAACAATAATGTAGACTTCATATTTTAAAGATTCAAAATATTAAATTGTACTATGTCATTTGTTAGCATTAGTTAATGTATTAACTAACATGAATGAACAACGAATAGTACATTTATTACAGTATTTATTAATCCTTGTTTATGTTAAAAAAAAATTTTTATATTGGTTTACAGTACATTAATGTTAACAAACACAATTTTTTATTTTAATAATGCATTAGTGAATGCTGAAATTAACATTAACTAAGATTAATAAATGCTGTAGAAGAATTGTTCGTTTTTAGTTCATGTTAAGTAATGTACTTAACTAATGTTAACTAATCAACCTTACTGTAAAGTGTTTTTCTTTTCTTTTTTCTTTTTAGATTTATATATTATAGAAATATATACACATACACCAGTGCCATTTAAGTATAATTGAGATACTATAATATTGTACTCAATTCAATTAATATTTAGTTTCACTTTGAATTAATAATAATTGTTACCTTTTTTATTGTTAGTTTTTTTATGTTTTTTGCCAAAGTAGTTTTTGTAGTGCTGTCAAATGCTAGTGCTATACATATAAATTTACTTTCAGTTAATGATGATAACCCAGATAAGTGACCCTGGACCACAAAACCAGTCATGAGGGTCATCCATTGAGGCTTTCCATTGATGTATGGATTGTTAGGATAGGACAATATTTGTCCGAGATACAACTATTTGAAAATCTGGAATCTGAGGGTGCAAAAAAATCGAAATATTGAGAAAATAGCCTTTAAAGTTGTCCAAATGAAGTTCTTAGCAATGCATTTTACTAATCAAAAATTAAGGTTTGATATATTTATGGTAAGAAATTTACAAAATATCTTAATGGAACATCATCTATCCTAATGATTTTTTGCCATAAAAGAAATATCGATAGTTTTGACCCATACAATGTATTTTTGGCTATGGCTACAAATATACCCATGCTGAAGACTGGTTTAGTGGTCCAGGGTCACATATATACACAGTGTATATTTATTTTGTACAAAGCAGTTTTGCTTTGATAGCGTCCCTGAAATAAAATACACTTGGATTAATCACCAAGTGCACAAATATGTATACACTGATGGTCTTCGCCACCATAATTGATTCTAGAAAACCAAATGAAGTTATCTTTGTGAGAGGATGTTTGTGTAAAGTAAAATATGAGGAGTCAAGGTGGAGAGTCTGTGTAATCTGTGTTATCATGGGCACACCTGCAGACACTTCATCACAGGGCATGCTAATTTTTAGAGCATTGTGGAAACACAGAGGATGCATTATATAATTAGTTTCTAGTGGGACCACTTATGTCAAGTCTCTGTATTTATGTAGTGGGGGAGCCAAATAACAATATATTGTGTGTCCTTATCTGTCCTTTCAAAAATATAAAGCCAACTGCAGCCTGTATTAAATGTGAACAACGTGAAAGCTGCTGTTGGAGCTTTTGGTGTCCCCGACGTGATACAATCTTGACTTTGGTGTCTTGATTGATGGCGCGGAACTTCTTGAGCCACTCCCGAATGTTTTGGGAAGCCGGTATCCCATTTGTAATGCTGGCGCATAGACACCCGTGTTTCGAGGCAGATGCTTTTGAATTGGCTGCCTGAGGTCAGCCCTGACCTATCACATCCATCTAGGCTGTGCGACTAGGGAAACATTACTAATCCTTGGGCTGACATTCTGAATTCGATTGCGGAGTCAGAGATATGGAATTAATGCAGGTGCTCTATGAGCGGGACTTGATTATCCCGACACCTGGCCGACGATCACCTTGTCTAATTGTTAAAATGCTCTCCTTCCTCTGACTTTCCGCATAGTTTTCAGGGCATATTCCAGCTGTCGGCTCTCACCTCCCCGCTACCACCAGCTGAGGGAATTGGGTTCTGTTGCTGTCACTTCCCGCCCGCTTCCAGGCAGAATCCGCAGTCCCTCTGTGTCCCAACATGCCGCAGCCGCCTCTCGTTTAGCTTTTTTCTGTCTGATGCGATATTGATGCCACATCTTTCCAGGGCACTTTGATTCTGTTCTACATGAAAACTTCATGACGGTTTAATTTCCTGTTGGTTTGATGATAAATTCATTCTAATTGCCACGTCGACGTCATCGCCCAAGACGCCTTAACAGATTCCGCAGAGCAAATGTGTTTTCGCCTCTGCTTTTCTTGTTATTCATTTTACATGCAGCCAGTTTTGCAGTTAGAACTGACCTGTCACTGTACTTGTACAAGTGAAAATTTAATTATACTACGAACATGAATTATACATAATTTCCGCCCTGGTTTCATGCCAAAAAATGTGTTTTTCATTTTTCAGTCTGTGTGTGAGCATTTCATCTTATGTGAAACCCCACTGATACACTGAATACGGTGCTATGCCTCCAGGTTTTAACTTGTTCAGAAAGTTTAGGGTCTGTGATATATTTTTTAATGTTTTTTAAAGAAGTCTCCTACACTCACCAAAGACGCATTTATTTTATTGATTACAGTAATATTGTGAAATATTACAATTTAAAATAACTTTTCTATTTCAATATATGTTAAAATGTAATTTATTCTTGTGATGCAGAGCTTAATTTTCAGTGTCATTACTTCAGTCTTCAGTGCCACATTATCCTTCAGAAATCATTCTAATACGCAGGGTTTTTTTTTCTAAATACACATTTATTATTATTATCAATGTTAAAAACACTGCTTAAAATGTTAATGGAATTATATATTTTTCAAAATTCTTTAATTAATAGAATGTTCAAATGAACAGCATTTGATATTTTGATGAGAAAACTAACATTCATTTCTGAAGTATATGTGTAATATAAAAAAGCTCTTTATATACTAATATATATTTTTAACAAACTAATGTTTGAATTTATTTATTCATTAATAATTCATATTAATTCATTATATTTGTAAAAGGTACTTTTTACCTTGGAAAATATATTTAAAAAAAAAAGTAATATACTGGTAATTAGATTTTTTTGTAACAATGACAGGTTACTTCATTTTGTAAAATGTCATAACGTCCTAAAAACTAATATTTTAATTCAGAATAATGAATTAATCATTTATATTAATTCATGATATCTGTAAAAGATACTTTTTACCTTGGAAAATATATTAAATCTGTTCTTTTTGTAACAGTGAACAGTTACTTCAGTTTGTAAAACGTCATAACTCCCTAAAAAGCAATGTTTAATTTGGATTAATTCATTAATCATTTATGTTAATTCATGATATTTGTAAAAGATACTTTTTACCATGGAAAACATATTATTAAAAATTAATACACTGGTAAATAGATCTTTTTGTAAGAATAAATGGTTACTTCCATTTGTAAAATGTCATAACTCCCTAAAAAACAAGATTTTAATTTGGAATCAATAATTTAGAATTAATCATTCATATTAATTCATGATATTTGTAAAAGGTACTTTTTTACCTTGGAAAACATATTTTAAAAAATGTAATATACTGGCAATTTGATCTTTTTGTAACAATGAACAGTTACTTCAGTTTGTAAAATGTCATAACTCCCTAAAAAATGATTGAAATACTTTTCTTAAAAATGCCATATAAATTTGATGGCATGAACTTGCCATTTTACATATTTTAAGCTAGGTTTTAATTGTATTTTTTTCTTATTTCACCACAAACAGTCATGTTTAGCCACATGTGATCTACAGTGTCATTTTGTTTTACTGGTCTTCAATGTGCTAAACACAAGTCTGCTAAGCTTCCATCAGCGGTGCATGTTTCTTCAGTGCCTGCCATTGTGCGACTAAGCCCTGGCAGTCTTAGTGCTAATACATAATGGCAGACGTGCTGGCTATTCTTTCTCAGTATCAAAACCTGTCTGATTACCTGCCTTTTATCAGATAAAGCCACAGGGCACAGAACAAGATAAAACAGCAGCGCTGCCTCATTTGAAGAGAGCGGGCTATATTTAGCAGAAGCTTTTTATCCAAAGAAACAAAACAACTGAAGAAATCAATATTTCTTTAATAGCTTCAAACACTCAGAGTGGCAAATTACACAAAATTAAAAGCGAGTGGGGTAAACGGTTAAACGACAAATAAGACTGAGGAAATATTGATGGAGCTGTGGAGTTCGAAAAAAGATCGTCTCCAGTATGCAGGGGGTAAATTGTCAATTGCATACACTGAGATGTTCTTTCTAAGCCTTAAAATTATATCTGAAGAGCAGAACCCGTCGGTTGTTATGAAATAACTGCATTTTTGAAAGGCCAAAGACTCAAGACCTCGGCACGCACTGATGGATAAATTGTATCCGGCAATCTTGTTAGAAAATGCCAACGTAGAGTGACTGATTTTTATTGTCAATTTGGTTTGTAAGCCATGAGACGATTTTCCAATAACGGCAATGAGGAATTACTGAGGCATCGTTCTGTTTTTGCCCATTTTATGTTTGTAATCTTTATTGTTTACTGGATTCTGTGCTATTTTGGCTTTTTTACGACATTTCTCCAGCCAGGGTTACTGATTGGCATGTGGTGTAGCCCACTACAGGTGATGTAAGGTCGTAGAAACACGGAGGACTGTGTCTTTCAAAAGCAATTACTCAAGAACACCTACTTTCATCTGGCCACGAAGAAACTCCTACCTTACGAAATATGTCTTGAAATTACTCGGGTGTCATAGCAACAACTGAAGGCAAGAAGACATACGACCACATGAAGATAAGTGCAGGTCACGCTGAAAACCAGTCCACGCAAGACTAAAACTAAATTGAAGGGAAAGGGAACGCACCAAATGTACTTGCAAAAGCTGTAAATGGCAAATATAATTAAAAAAGCTCTCGTTTGCTTCTTGGATACAGTACAAAAGCAAGCTGAAGTGAATGTAATGAGATAAAAAGACCCTGTATTACCCGTTTCCATTATGTTCACTTCACAGCTGTATTCAAAAACAAACGTACAGTGAAATTAACATGAACAAATCACTCTAACGAGCTAGTTCTTTTAATGAATTTGAGTCTGTCTGACAAATCCTTCACTTAATGAACTCCAGAAATCTGTCAAAGTGCTTAAAAACATCTGATTCACTGACATAACATCTGATACACTTACTGAACTGCAAGTCATGCCTGTGTCAGATTTAAGCTGTGAATGTTCAAGTTTAGTTTTTCAAATCTTTAAATAGACCATTCAAACACAACTTGTCATTTGTGTTTGCAAAAGTTTGGTATTTAAATAAGAAAAGCAAATGTACTGCAAAACTTACAAAGTTTGACTGATGAACAAGTGACTCTAAAGAGTCAGTTCTTTTAATAAATTGCTAAGAAAGAATCAGTGTGACAAATCGTTCACTTAATTATCTCACTGAATTTGTCAGGTGGTTATTAACATCTGATTCACTTACTAAACCACATGTCAGTTATGTTTCACTCAAAATGAAGCTTTGTGTATTTTAAGATTTTAGAAACTTACATTTGTTCATATGACAGCCTGTAGTCAAGATTCACTTGTCATTTGTGTTTGCAAAGTTTAGTACTTAAAAACAAACATACAGCACAACTAACAGAGTCTGATTCATGAATGATTGACTCTAATGAATCAGTACCTTTGAATCACTTTAAAAAGACTCGTTTTCAGTCTGACAAATCTTTCATCTAATTAACCCACTGGATATGTCAGAGCAGACTTACTGGTTTGATGAATCCCTGACTTATTGAACTCGCTAATTCTGTCAGAGTACTCATTAACATCTGATTCACTGAGTGAACATCTGATTCACTTACTGAACTGCAACTCTTTGTTGGACTCAAAATGCAGCTTTGTGTGTTTTAAGATTTTAGAAACAAGATTCAGATGTTCATTCAGTACTTTTTCAATCATGTTGGACTCGAAAATGTGTATATTTAAGCATTTTAGAAACTCAAACATTTTAGGTTTGTTTGTATGACAACCTGTAGGCAAGATTTACTTGACATTTGTGTTTGCTAGTGTTAATTTCATCAGCTATTTTCAATTTAGTCTTAGTCTTAATCCCGTGGTAAAATGTCCTTGTTCATTTTTATTATATTTAACCTTATCCCATTTAGTTTTAGTCAAGTTTTAGTTGACTAAAAGTCTCAACATTTTCTAGTCTAGTTTTAGTCAGAGAAAACCTGAAGTATTTAATCTAATTTTAATCAATGAAAATGTGACATTTTAGCAATAAGATTATTATTAATTAACCGTACAGTAGGCTATTAATTTTGGCAGCCATTTTTTATTTAAACTTAGTCTTATTAAAATGTACATTTTAGTTATCATATTTAGACTGTTAACCTGTTTTTGTTTAGTCAAGTTTAAGTCAATGAAAAGTATGAGCATTTTAGTCAGGTTTTAGTCACATTTTTGTCATTCTGTATAATGGTTAAACTGATAAAAATTATTTTTGCTCAAAATGATAATCATAATGATTGTTGTCATTTGAGAAATGTACTTCTGCATTTCAGGTATTGCACTTTCACCAGTAAGCACAAATCAATAGAATGTGGACATATACATGGTGTATTTTACCTCATCTAGTGTACAGATTTATTATAGGCTTATTATATAAACTAATACCAAAGACTTACAGTGGATATAAAAAGTCTACACACCCCTGTTATAATTCCAGGTTTATGTGATTTAAAAAAAATTAGACCATGATAAATAATTTCAGAATTTTTTTCACCTTTTATGCGTCCTATAACCTGTACAACTCAATTAAAAAACAATCTGAAATCTTTATTCAGTGGGAAATAAAAATAAAAAGCTAAAATAATGTGGTTGCATTAGTGTGCACACCCTTTTACAACTGGGGATGTGGCTGTGTTCAGAATTAACTAATCACATTCAAACTCATGTTAAATAGGAGTCAGGACACCTGGCATCATTTAAAGTGCATCTGATTAACCCTACATAAAGTTCAGCTGTTCTAGTAGGCTTTTCCTGACATTTTCCTAGTTGTATCTCACAGTAAAAGCCATGGTCCGCAAAGAGCCAAAATTGATGAAAAGACAAGAAGAAAACTGGTCAGGGAGGCTGCCAAGAGGCCTAGAGCAACATTAAAGGAGCTGCAGGGATTTCTGGCAAGTACTGGTTGTGTGGTATATGTGACGACAATCACCTGTATTCTTCATATGTCTGGGCTGTGGGGTAGGGTGGCAAGATGGAAGCCTTTTCTTACGAAGAAAAACATCTGAGTCCGGCTCAATTTAGCAAAAACCCATTTGAAGTCTTCCAAAAGCATGTGGGAAAATGTGTTATGGTCTGATGAAACCAAGGTTGAACTCTTTAGCCACAAATCCAAAAGGTATGGTGCAAAAATAACACTGCATATCACCAAAAGCACACCATACCCACAGTGAAGCAGAGTGGTGGCAGCATCATGCTTTAGGGGTTTTTCTTCAGCTGGCACTGGGGCCTTAGTCAAGGTGGAGGGAATTATGAACAGTGCCAAATACCAGTCAATATTGGCACAAAACCTTCAGGCTTCTGCAAGAAAGCTGAAGATGAAGAGGAACTTCATCTTTCAGTGTGAAAATGACCCTAAGCATACATCCAAATCAACAAAAGAATGGCTTCACAAGAAAAAGATTAAAGTTTTAGAATGGCCCAGCCAGAGCCCAGACCTGAATCCAACTGAACATCTGTGGGGTGATCTGAAGAGGGCTGTGCATAAGAGATGCCCTCGCAATCTGGCAGATTTGAAGTGTTTTTGCAAAGAACAGTCAAGATGTGCCATGCTGATAAACTCATACTCAAAAAGACTGAGTGCTGTAATAAAATCAAAAAAGATTTCAGTTTGTTTTTCAATTGAGTTGTACAAGTAATAGGTAACAAAAAAGGTGGAAAAAGTTTTGAAATTATTTGTGGCATTTTTATTTTTTTTTTTAAATCACATAAACCTGGCATTTTTACAGTGGTGTGTAGACTTTTTATATCCACTGTATGCAATCTCTCTGTTTAAATTATGAAAACTGGTAAAACAAACAAAAAGTTTTATAACAGTGAAAATCCTAGTAATTCCACTATTTCTCTTTTAAAACAACGGTTGAGTAAGTGCATTTATTCAGGGATCACAATTGCAAACAATATAGTCAAGATCTCATGACAGAACACAAACTGGCTGAGTGACACTTTCATTTAGGTCGCTAAACTCCAGCTTGTTTGTCAGTGTTTTCAGATCATTGTTGGCGGCACTAATGCAATGAGGAGTGAGCGCGTGCACATGAATCACTCTGACAAATCCTTCGCTTAATGAACTCGATGAATCTTTTAGATCGGGTACTTAATATCTTACTCATTTACTGAACTGCAACTCATTCAGTCATGTTTGAACTTGAAATGAAGCTTTGTGTATTTAAATATTTTAGAAACTTGTGAAACCTGTAGGCAAGATTTACTTTGCAGAAGATGAAGAAGAGCCAGTTCTTTTAATGAATCGCTCAAAAGGACTTACTGGTTTGAATCAGCCTGATGAATCCTTGAATTAATGTACTCAGTGATTCACTAACATCTGATTCACTTGATTGAACATCTGATTCACGCATTGAACCACAACTCTTTCAGTCATGTTGGACTTGAAATGCAGCTTTGTGTATTTAAAGATTTTAGAAATAATTCATTTGCCATCTGTGTTTGCAAAAGTTTGGTATTTAAAAAAATGAATGTCCAATTCAGCTAACATAATCTGATTCTTAAACAAATGACTCTAATGAGCCTGTACTTTTAAGGAATAACTCACTAAAAATTTACTCCTTTAAATCACTCTGACAAATCTTCCACTTATATGAACTCACTGAATCCATTAAATTGGTTATTTAACATCTGACTCATTTACTGAACCGTAAATCTTTCAGTCACATTTGATCTTGAAATGAAGCTTTATGTATTTAAACATTTTAGAAACTTAAATTTGTTCTTATGAAACCTGTTGGCAAAATTTACTTTGCAGAAGATGAGCCAGTTCTTTTAAAAATACTTACTGGTTTGAAAAACAGACATCAAATTCAACTAACATAATCCAATTCAATTCAACAAATGACTCTAATAAGCCAGTTCTTTTAAGGAATAGTTTAAAAAACGTATGGTTTGAATCAGTCTGACAAACCTTTCACTTATTGAACTCATTGAATCAATTATATTGGTTATTTGATATCTGACATTTAAAGAACAGCAAATCTTTCAGTCATGTTTGACTTGAAATTAAGCTTTTGTGTATTTGACGATTATAGAAACTTAGTTGTTCATATTAAAGAATTACTTTTCAGTTCTTTTCATGGATCACTCAAAAAGACTTACTGGTTTGAATCAGTCTGACTTATTGAACTCACTGATTCTGTCAGAGTATTCTTATCGTCTGATTCACATACTGAACTGCAACTCTTTCAGTCATGTTGGACTTAAAATGCAGCTTTGTGTATTTAGAGATTTTAAAAACAAGATTCATTTGTCATTTTTGTTGGCAAAAGTTTGGCATTTAACAAAAACAGATGGCCAGTTTAACTAACATAATCCATTTCATCAACAAATTACTCTAATGAGTGAGTTCTTTTAGGAAATAAAAACTCACTAGTTTTAATCAGTCCGACAAATCCTTCACTTAATGAACTCACTGAATCCATTAGATTGGTTACTTAACATCTGACTCATTCAATGTACCGTAAATCTTTTAGTCATGTTTGACTCGAAACGAAGATTAAAAGATTTCAGAAACATAGTACACACACTCTTGATTCAGGAGCAACTACTCCAATGAAAAGTTATTTTAATGAATCCCTCAGAAAGACTAACTATTACAAGTAACGCAAGTTACGTAATCAGTTTAATGTTTTTAAAGTAACTAGTAAACTAGTTACTTTTTCAAAAAAGTAATACCAGTTACTTTTTGTTTCCTTTATGTATTAATCCCATTTTATTAAGTCTGCTGACCTTTGTTGATCCAGTTCAACCATACTAATAAGCAAAACTTTAATTAACTAACATTTGTGCTTCATTTTTCTAATTGCTGAAGAGTGTTAAACTTCCTTCTCCTACAGTTCTACTGTACAGATGTTAATTTACTTTTCCCCCAGCTTTAGGCTTATTTATTACACTTTTTGTTGTAAATGGGCTTTTACATTTGCTAAAAATCAAGCCCTGCCCAAATTTAAAAAGTAACACAAAAGTAATGTAAAAGTAGTACTTTCCATAAAAAGTAACTAAGTAACATAATTAGTTACTTTTTTAACGCAATATTGTAATGTATTACTTTTAAAAGTAACTTTCCCCAACGCTGCTTACTAGTTTCAATCAGTCTGATGAATCTTATATCTAATGAACTCACTGAATCAATAACATCTGATTCACTGAATGAACATCTGATGCGCTTACTCAAACGCAACTCTTCCAATCATGTTGGACTCGAAATGCAGCTTGGTGTATCTAAAGATTTCAGAAACTCAAGTTTGTTCATATGACAACCTGTAGTCTAGATTCACTTGTCATTCGTGTTTACAGAAGTTTGCTATTTAAATAACACACGGCAGCTCGGAGCTAATCTCACCAACTCTAAATTTCCCCAGCGTCCGTCACCTCGTAACACATTCCACACACGTGACCTGAGGCACTGATGAAACCTGCAGCAACATCCCAAATCCTGTGAGTGACACTTCAGCCACACTCACTGAGCAGCGTAATCTCATGGATCAGACTGGAATCTGAAAGCCCCAGCTCTGGATGCTCTGGTGGGCTTAGAGGCAGTGGCACCAAAGCCTGGATGAGTCCCACACCTTAGCCCCTCCTTATTCTTACCATCCACACATGCTGGACTGGCTCTGGTAGTGCCGGCAATCTGGCCCTTCCTGCAGGCACACCTGGCCGTCTGCCGGGCGATGGTCCTCCTTGGCTGACTGCTGTCCCTGTCCAGAGTCACGATTTCGCATGTACCTGCCGCCAGCTGACCTGAATGAAGGACAAAGAGTTAGAGAAATGTCAGATGGGCTTTCAAAGCCACCAGGATGACAATCAGATCTTTAAGAAAATGCGAATGGTGCCAAATTCCCTGCTACAGTGCTGGAATGATGTGGCTGGTTGCCAAGTTGTTGCTCTCTGGTTTTTAGTATGTGGTTGCTAGGTGGGTATTGGCCCTAGTCAGTAATTGTAGTCCCTAAATATGGGTCAGGTCTTGGGCTGTATGATTAATTGGAATAGGACTGCGATTTATTCAAGTAATTGTACGTGCTGCATGTTTCAGAGTGAAGCGCAGCACTGTGTTTATTTGGTGTTTTCAGTGGCTCGAAGTGGGTCGGTTCACAGTACATGTCAATGCGTTAGTGAAAACTATGGTGAAAAATGTTGGTTGATGAGCTTTTTTCCCATGACTAAAAGAGATGATGACAAGACCACAATAAGGTCAATAAACAATAATAGTGACTATATCAACATACAATATCGTTGACGATGAAAGACGACAATAAAATGTATTTTAAAAAATAATACAAAAATCTTTTTATTTTTGTTCGAAAACAAGGAGACCAAATATTATTGTGAACTGCTGTATGGAATGCGGTTGCCAGATATCAAAAGTTCAAATCGGCATTCAGAGTTTCTCTGTTAAAAGGATATATTTTCTGCCCGTGTTTTGCTTTATTTTTGCAATCTGGCAACCACATGCTCGCTCTTTATTGCGAAAGTGTCAACAAACAAGTACAAACAAGTGAGCTGGAGTTTAACAATCTCCATGTGAGATCTTGGTTTAAATTGGAAGCGTTAAAGAAATAATTCACCCAGAAATTAATATTTTGCCTTCATTTACTCAACCCTATGTAGTTTCAAACTCATGTCTTTTTGTGAAACTCCAAATGAGAAGAATGCACAACATTTATGCAGAATGTTTTTCTTAAAATGAAAATCAGAGGCACTAGCACTCAAATATGACAGAAAAGTATCATAAAAAATAACACAAGCACTTCTGAAACAATATAATAGCTATACAATAATTACATAACACGTAAGAATCTGAATTAATACTTCTATTCAGTATGGATGCATTGCATTAAATTGATCTAAAGTGACAGCAGTGTTCATTTCGTTAACAAAAACTGTGACGAAAAATGTTTGTTGACAGTTTTTTCCCCTTGACTAAAATGAGACGAGGTGACAGTAAGGTCGATAACTGTCACTATAACAACATGCAATACCGTTGACGATAAAAGACGAGACTAAAAGGTATTTTCAAAAATAAAAACTATACAAAAAAAACGTTTATTTTTGTTGAAAAAAAAAGACAAAATATTATTGCGGACTGCTGTACACACCTGTGTGCGGTTGCCAGATAACAAGAGTTAAAATCCCCAAATCAGAGCTTCTCTCTTAAAGGATAGATTTTCTGCCGTGTTTTGCTTTCTTTTTGCAATCTGGCAACCGTGCACACACACTCACTTTTCATTGTGGAAGGGCCAACAATGATTTGAAAATGGTTTGTAATCTGGAGTCCATGTGAGATCTCTGTTTAAATTGGCAGAGTTAAAGGAATAATTCAGCCAGAAATTATTTTGTCAACATTTATGCAACCCTATGTTGTTTCAAACTCATAACTGACTGTCTTTCGTGGAACTCCAAATGAGAGATTTCTTAGCAAAACATATGATGGAAAATGTTCGCTGACAAGCTTTTTTCCCATGACTAAAATGAGGCGATGACAAGAACGAAAATAAGGTCAATAAATGGTAACTGTGACTATACTGACATACAATATTGTTGACGATAATAATTGTCAACAATACCAAAATATCTTATTTTCATAAAATTATTGAGAACTACCATGCAAGCTTTCAAGTGTGTGGTTGCCAGATATCAAGAGCTCAAATCCCCAAATCAGAGCTTCTCTCTAAAAACGATAGATTTTTTGCCCTGTGTTTTGGTTTATTTTTGAAATCTGGCAACCATGCACACACGCTCACTTTTCATTATGGAAGGTCCAACGATAATCTTAAAACATCAACAAAAGAGTAAGCTGGAATCCATGTGAGATCTCTTCTTAAATGGTCAGAGTTTTAATCATTTCTGCAACCCTATGTTGTTTTATGAAACTCCAAATGAGAGATTTGAAAATGTTTGACAAGCTTTTTTCCCATGACTACAATGAGACAATGACGAGACGACAGTAAGGTCAATATACGATAACTGTGACTATATCGACATGCAATGTTGTTGATGATAAAAGCCAAGACTAAAATGTATTTAAAAAAATAAAAACTATACCAAAATATACACTGCCCTCCAAAAGTTTGGAAACACCCCTGTGAAAATGGTCCCCAATCACCCGACCTCAACCCAATTGAGCTACTATAGGGAGGAACTGGACCGTGATGTCCATAAGAAGTGTCCAACCAGTGTGAATCATCTTTGGGCAATCCTTCAGGAGGCTTGGAGTAATATATCAAGTCAATGTTTGACTAAACTGACAGCTGGATGCCCAGATTATGCAGAGCTGTAATAGCTGCTAATGTTGGATATTATGATGAATCGAAAATGTAAGTTTTTTCTATGTATAAACTGTTTATGTAATAAAATATGTTTTCGTAGTTTGTGTTGTCCCTTATCAGTAAAATTATCACTTTAAAAAAGGATTCATACCAATATTGTCAAAAAAACAACAACTAATTTTCGAACTTTCCAAACTTTTGGAGGGCAGTGTATTATTTTAATCTACAAAATATTATTGAGGACTGCTGTATGTGCCTCTGCTACATGGGCTTTCATATGTGCGGTTGGCAGATATGAAGAGTTCAGATCCCCAAATCAGGACTTCTTTATTAAAGGATAGATTTTCTGCCCAGGCTTTTGCTTAACTTTTGCAATCTGGCAACCATGCACACATGCTTGCTGTTCATTACAGAAGTGGCAACAATGATCTGATATTGTTCAATGTACAATGAACATGCAACATCGTTGACAACAAAAGACAAGACTAAAATGTAGTTTAAAAAATAAAAACTATACAAAAACAACTTAAAACAAAATATACTATTTTCATTTAAAAAAGGAGACAAAATATTATTGTGGACTGCTGTACATGCCTCTATTACACAAGCTTTCATGTGTGTGGTTGCCAGATATCAAGAGTTCAAATTCCCAAATTAGAGCTTCTCTGTTAAATAACAGATTTTCTGTCCCGTGTTTTGCTTTATTTTTGCAATCTGGCAACCGCACTCACGCTTACTTTTCATTGCACCATCGATGGTCTGAAAACACCAACAAACAAGTATACAGGTCCTTCTCAAAAAATTAGCATATTGTGATAAAGTTCATTATTTTCTGTAATGTACTGATAAACATTAGACTTTCATATATTTTAGATTCATTACACACAACTCGAAGTAGTTCAAGCCTTTTATTGTTTTAATATTGATGATTTTGGCATACAGCTCATGAAAACCCAAAATTCCTATCTCAAAAAATTAGCATATTTCATCCGACCAATAAAAGAAAAGTGTTTTTAATACAAAAAAAGTCAACCTTCAAATAATTATGTTCAGTTATGCACTCAATACTTGGTCGGGAATCCTTTTGCAGAAATGACTGCTTCAATGCGGCGTGGCATGGAGGCAGTCAGCCTGTGGCACTGCTGAGGTGTTATGGAGGCCCAGGATGCTTCGATAGCGGCCTTAAGTTCATCCAGAGTGTTGGGTCTTGCGTCTCTCAACTTTCTCTTCACAATATCCCACAGATTCTCTATGGGGTTCAGGTCAGGAGAGTTGGCAGGCCAATTGAGCACAGTAATACCATGGTCAGTAAACCATTTACCAGTGGTTTTGGCACTGTGAGCAGGTGCCAGGTCGTGCTGAAAAATGAAATCTTCATCTCCATAAAGCTTTTCAGCAGATGGAAGCATGAAGTGCTCCAAAATCTCCTGATAGCTAGCTGCATTGACCCTGCCCTTGATAAAACACAGTGGACCAACACCAGCAGCTGACATGGCACCCCAGACCATCACTGACTGTGGGTACTTGACACTGGACTTCAGGCATTTTGGCATTTCCCTCTCCCCAGTCTTCCTCCAGACTCTGGCACCTTGATTTCCGAATGACATACAAAATTTGCTTTCATCCGAAAAAAAGTACTTTGGACCACTGAGCAACAGTCCAGTGCTGCTTCTCTGTAGCCCAGGTCAGGCGCTTCTGCCGCTGTTTCTGGTTCAAAAGTGGCTTGACCTGGGGAATGCGGCACCTGTAGCCCATTTCCTGCACACGCCTGTACACGGTGGCTCTGGATGTTTCTACTCCAGACTCAGTCCACTGCTTCCACTGCAGGTCCCCCAAGGTCTGGAATCGGTCCTTCTCCACAATCTTCCTCAGGGTCCGGTCACCTCTTCTCGTTGTGCAGCGTTTTCTGCCACACTTTTTCCTTCCCACAGACCTCTTGCTTGAGGGTGTCAATGATGGCTTTCTGGACAGCAGTCAGGTCGGCAGTCTTACCCATGATTGTGGTTTTGAGTAATGAACCAGGCTGGGAGTTTTTAAAAGCCTCAGGAATCTTTTGCAGGTGTTTAGAGTTAATTAGTTGATTCAGATGATTAGGTTAATAGCTCGTTTAGAGAACCTTTTCATGATATGCTAATTTTTTGAGATAGGAATTTTGGGTTTTCATGAGCTGTATGCCAAAATCATCAATATTAAAACAATAAAAGGCTTGAACTACTTCGAGTTGTGTGTAATGAATCTAAAATATATGAAAGTCTAATGTTTATCAGTACATTACAGAAAATAATGAACTTTATCACAATATGCTAATTTTTTGAGAAGGACCTGTACTATACTACAAACAAGTACATACTATACTTATGTCAGAAATAAGTCCTCAAACTACCATCTTTTGTAAAAATTGTGAGTACAATGTGACCCTGGACCTCAAAACCAGTATGGGTCAATATTTTAAAAATGAGATGTATACATAATCTAAAAGCTGAATAAATAAGCTTTCAATTGTTGTATGGTAGATATAATACAGTATTTGGCGAGATACAACTATTTGAAAATCTGGAATCTGAGGGTGCAAAAAAAATCAAAATATTGTGGAAAAATTGTCCAAATGAAGTTCTTAGCAATGCATATTACTAATCAAAATGATATATATTTTTTTGATATATTTATGGTAGGAAATTTACAAAATATCTTAATGGAACACGATCTTTACTTAATATCCTAATGATTTTTGGCATAAAAAAAAAATTAATCATTTTGACGCATACAATGCATTGTTGGCTGTTGCTACAAATATATCTGTGCTAATTAAGACTGTTTTTTTGATCACATATATATCACGTAAAATAAATAAATAAATATTAATAACCATTTTATGAAAACGAAAGATTCAGAACATGTTGCAGGCCCAGTTTGATCCTGTATCTCCTGTATGAGCACCACAGCACACTGTATGTGTAAGTAGCCCACAGCTTTGACAGAATAAATGGATTTTTCTGGTGCTGAGCTGTTAGTTTCCCTACTAATATTGTAGACTGAGGCATCACCCTTGTTAGCAGACTGATGGGGACCAAGTTCTGCTGAAGCTGCACACTGCAGCCATTGTTCAATGTTGCTCTATTATCCTGCACCTGCATAAACAGGACTCTGTATACACGCTCTCATCAAGCCAATGCAATATGCTGGATATGGACCTGCGACGGTGAATCATGTCCTAACGGTGACGTGTCAGCTGAAAAAAGCTTGATGAATCAGGGTGGGCTGCAGATCTTTCACAAACCCCACCGTAAGTCCAGACAGATAAGCAGCGTACAACCTCTTGAGAGAGCGCTTATGTTAGATGATGATTAATCCAGCGCCAGGATACCTCAACACCCCCAACCCCACTTACAAAGAAATGCTTATGTATATAATTAGGTTATCCATTGCCAAGCTTTCAACAGGCAGTCGGTCACAACTGGTCATGTTATTACCTGCGAGACAAAAACATATTCATCTAACCACTGCCACTGATCATAAAGAGTGTGCGTGTTAATGTGCAAGCTCTCTCTCTTCTAGGAATCAAACTAATTGTTATTTTGTTATTACCATACATTCAGGAAGCAATTTCACAATTTCAACTCTTAAACAAAATTAGTTGTATCATTGTCATTATAATTAATGTACAATTAAAAAAAATACTGAAGTAGCAATAATAGAGCAAAAACAGAAATGACAATAATAACAATTATGCGAAAAGTCCTAGGGCAAAAATATATATATTTTATATATATAATAACTATTAAAAATAATATTAAAAATGTCAATAATAACAAAAACTAGAATAAAGAAAATTGTATTATTATTACTATACATTTTTTTTCCTTTAGGTCATCAGAAACAGAATTTAGCTTTTCACTACCACTTCTACTAAATAGAAAAGATAATAATATTAATAAATAATGCAAATAAAATATTATAATATTTATTTAATATTGTTTGAAATATAATATTTTTTGCCCTTAGGTCGTCAGGAACAGAATTTACTACCATTTTTTCTACATAGAATAGAAAATAATGAAAATAATATTAGGGCAAAAAATAAATATAGTAATTATTATAAAGTATTTTACTAGTAATAACTATGATCAATATTATGAATGTATATTTAAAAATATCAATGATAACAAAAATAGAATAAAGAAAATAATATAATATTCATAATTTTATTATTTATTTATTTGTGCCTTTAGGTCATCAGAAACAGTTAAAATGGTAGCTTTTCACTACCAATTCTACTAAATAAAAATAGAAAATAATAATAAATAATGCAAATAAAACTAAAATAATATTAATAATAGTTAATAATAGTTAATTCATTAGTTAATAGTTTCAATAAAGTTTTTTTGCATGCATGATACATTAATAATATTAATAATAGTTATTAGTTTCAATAATGTATCATTAAAAATATCAATAATAAAAAATACAAGTCAGAATTTACTACAATTTCTACTAAATAGAATAGAAAATAATAATAATAATAATAATCTTAGAGCAAAAAATAAGTATAGTAAGGTATTTAAAAAAAATAATAACTATTTTAAATTAAAAATATCAATAATATATCTCCACTGTCCTGTTTATTTTTGCCTTTAGGTGATCAGAAACAGTCAGAATTTAGCTTTTCACTACCAGTTCTACTCCTCTCTCTGGTCCTTATATGTGAACAGTCTGCTTTTTTCACTGTTTCTGTAGCTGACTGATAATATACACTCACTGATAATATATACTCACAATATTATTTAAAAAAAAAAACTTTGCAAAGCCTGAATTATATTGTGGCATACACTAAAATCAAACTAAAAAGGTCATAGATTTTATTAAAACTAAACTCCACATCCAGTAATGGATATAAATAAAATAATAAAATAAAATAAACTGTTGATTGTGGAAGTTTGAGTTACAGTTCAAACTAAAATATGCCACAAAAACAGATACAATAAGTTGCTAAATACGACAAATGATCATGGATGCTGTTAAACGTAGACTAATGTTCATAACATTGTAATAAAATAAAAATTCTCTCTCTTGATAGATGAGATTTGAGTTACAGTATGTTTCATAGTACTTCAATCACTTTTATCTCAGAAGATCAAGGAAAATTTGATTCCTTGTGATATGGACGCTTTAAACCCCATCTACGCTACAGATAGAGACAATTACATTCACTACAGAAGAAAGAGAAGCCCAATCAGAGAAGTGCGTCTGAGTATTGCAATCATTAGCGGTATGCGGTCTCAGTGTAGCCGCCGTGAGTGACATATGAAGGTGTTTGTCTGTAGCACAAGATGGATTACAGCATCTTCTCGGCTTGATAAGGCGGCCGGCAGAGTTATTGACATGTAAAATTACCAATGTGTCTGTATATGTATCCAGCTCAAGTTTGATCTACAGTGTGTGAAACGGTTCATCTGACCAAACATGCATGAGCTCCAACACAAACGATGATGGATGGCGCTTCCACCGCCACAGACGCGGCATCAGCGGAGAGGTATTGAACGTAAAAGCACATCCAGGCCGGATTGGTTCGCTTTGCATATCAGTTTTCAACACATAAATACAGCCGACTTCTTTTTTTCACATTTATGAGCATAGCTGGAAATCTGTTTGCCCCAGGCGGCTAGCCATAACTTTCAGAAGCACAAGCACAGTCCTCGCTCTCAGCCCATCACCGATTCATCAGAATGCGATGCAAGCCCATCACCTTTTATTACACCCAATATTTCAGGCTGCGTTTGAAACTGAGACAAAAATATTGCGGGTTTGTCACAACTGCCAAAATAAACACAAAAGAATCTGAAGCAAAGTTCTCCAGACGACCCTTGTTGCAAGCAACTCCCGTCATAAAATACCAAGAGAACTTTCAATTCAATCTATTTTTGGCCAACTCAGTTGCTGGAGCGCTTCAGTGATTATTGGAACATTTTCAAGAGGTGATTTGATTTTTTTCCCCCCTCTCGATCTGTTTTCCTCTTCTCCAGACATCATTTCTCACTCCCCTGCTCTTTCTCGCTCGGCAAAATCAAATATCAGCATTCCTCTGAGTTACAAGAATCAGAAGGCATTGCTCTGGTGTCTGCTCTAATAGCTGTACGCCGGCTTTTTCTCTCTTCAAAGACTCCGAATGGAAGTGAAGCTCTGGATAAAGTGGAATGGTTGATATGACAGAGCAGATACTTTGGCATTACATCATCACAGAATACGACGAGAGCGCGACTGACGGGAAATGAGAGCGCCAATGTGGGTGGAAACTCCTCGTTATCAAAGTTGCTCTGAATTGAATAATGTATTCTTCAAAATAAGCTCTGTGATTCTGCAGACGTGGGACAAAACGGGCTACGGGATTGAAAAATAAACATTTATGTACTTTATGAATCATTTTGGATTTCTTACTGCTTCCATTTTCTCACAAAATATTTCAGGCTATCAGATAAAAAAGTCATGTGTACTCAGTTATTTATAATAAATATTTGCGAATCTTACTTTCATCTACAGTTAAGAATCAATAGCGAATACAGAAACAGTTTCAAAATGATTTTCGGCTATTGAATTGTCACCACAGCCTGAAAGAAATTGTGACAAAACCATATTTTGCATCACACATACATCAAATCCAGGAACTCTTTTGTTTTTCTGGTGTTGCTAGATGGCTGTGTAATCTAAAAATCATACAGTTTTGTTATCATTTGTGTGGAAGAGTTACATTATTATGACGGCGTTTTAGTGCCGCGTTAAAAAGAAAAAAAATCTAAGATTACGAGAATAAAGTCAAAATTATGAGAATACAGTTGAAATATTAAGAGAATAAAGTCAAAATTACAAGAATAAAGTTTAAATATTTTGACAATAAAGTCAAAATTATGAGAATAAAGTTGAAATACTTTGAGAGTAAAGTCAAAATTACGAGAATTAATTATCAGTAGCAGTTATGAGTTATAATTATTTGAAAGTATATTCTAGCCTATTGCGCATGCAAATGGTCAAGAGTCTGTAAGTTTTATAGCGATATACAAACAATATGTCTATTACAGTAATGTATTTTTCACGCTCTTTAATGTGGCGTGATAGATCGTTGTATTCACCTCAGTTTAAGCAGCATGTGGATCAGTCATCTTTCCGATTACGTTTCATTAAATTAGGTTATACTGTTTTTTAATTCCTTCTGATGTTCCTTCATGTTTATATTGTGCTATAAACTTGAAATAAAGAGGAAAAATACATTTATAATTTGTATTTCATGATAAAACTGACAGAATTTGGAAGCTTAGCTGTGGTATATTAAAAGCAACAAAGCACAAAATTATTGCGAATACTAAGTGGCTGGCTATTCAAATGATGAATGGAAGGCGTTAAACATTTTTTCCAAACCGTGAACAGTCACTTATATAATTCAGAAAAGACAACAATATAACTCATGTTAATGAGTTGGAGTCTACTTCAACCTTTAGAACATTTTATTGTTGTTTTTAATTAAATACATGTGAGGAACGAAAGACTGGTCGATGGACTGTTAATGTCTCATTGTAATTGAAAAAGACGATTGATTCACATGAATCTGTCCTGCCACATTAAAGAGCATGAAAAACACATTGCAAGACACATTGTTTGTATTTCGCTATAAAACTAAAAGATTTTGAAAGCTGAGACTTTGTTTTATATTAAAAGTACCAAAAGCACAAAGCTTATTGCTATTGGGTGGCTGGCGCACTACAAATAGACCTAATGAATGCAATCAAAGACGTGAAATATTATTTCTATTATTTATATATTATTACTGTCCCTGCGAATATAACACATGGTATGATTTCTGCTAATAATTTCACATATATTCAAATCAATTCTGGTGGCCTGGCAACTTCTGCCACTGCTCCCAATCCGGGGCATTTGCATGCGCAGGCTATACTCTCAAAATATCAAACTTGGAATTTCGACTTTATTCTCATAATTTTAACTTTCTTCTCATAATTTTGACTTTATTCTTGTCATTTTGACTTTATTCTCAAAACATTTCAACTTTATTCTCAAAATATTACAAATTTAATCTCGTAATTTTAGATATTTTTTATTTAACGTGGCACTAAAACGTCACGCATTAGAGAACATAAACAAAAAGAAAATAAAGTAAAATATAACATGTAGCACATGTGAAAAATATACGTATACATTGCCCTCCATTAATATTGGCATTCTTGGTAAATAGCAAATGCAGCTGTGAAAATAAATCTGCATGGTTTATCCTTTTGATCCTTTACTAAAACAACTCACAAAATTCTAACCTTTCATTTAAAACAACTGAAAGTGGGGGGAAATCTCATCATGAAATAAATGTTTTTCTCTAGCTCACGTTGGCCACAATTATTGGCAGCCAATTACTGCAAGATCTTTTTCCCAAGATAACAGCTCTTGACTTTTCCCCTATAATGCCTGATGAGTTTGGAGAACACCTGACAAGAGATCAGAGACCATTCCTTCAAACCCTTCACAACTCCATGTTGCTGCTTCTACTTTTCAGTTCACCCCACTCATTTTCTATATGGTTCAGGTCAGGGAACTGAGACAGCCAAAGCAGAAGCTTCATTTTGTGTTCAGTGACACATTTTCTGTTGATTTTGATGTTTGTTCTGGATCATTGTCCTGATGGAAGATCCAGTCATGGCCCATTATAAGATTTCTAACAGAAGCAGTCAGGTTGCGATTTTTTTTTATCTGTTGTTATTTGATAGAATCCATGAATGCCATGTATCTGAACAAGATGTCCAGGACCTCCAGCAGAAAAATAGGCCTACCACAACATTAAAGATCCACAGTATATTTAAGCAAGGGCATGGGGTACTTTTTATCCCTGTCTGAATCAAACCCATCTGGAGGGTTTGCTGCCAAAAAGCACTTTTTTTTTATTTTTATCTAACCATAGAAGCCTTTCCCATTTGAAGATCCAGTCATGTCTGACAAATGAATATGCTGGAGTTTGTTTTTGGATGAGCAAGGAGGATTTTTCCTGAAACCCTACTGAACATCATGTGGGTGATGAAGGGTCTGTTTGATATTTTTTTGACCTCAAGACTCAACTAAGCTCTGCAATTCTCCAGCTGTGATCCTTGGTGAGTCTTTGGCTTCTAAAATCTCCTCAGCGTGCATTAGGACAATATAGACACATGTCCTCTTCCAGGCAGATTTGTAACATCTGTTTACTTCTTAATTATTGCCCTGATGGTGGAAATTGGGATTTCCAATGCTTGAGCTATTTTCTTACAGCCACTTTCTATTTTGTGAAGCTTAGGTTTACTCCTTATGATGGACGATTAGGGGAATTTGGCCTTTGTGTTCCTCATATTTATAATCCTGTGGAACAGGAAGTCATTGGTGTGGTAAAAGAAAATGTAAATAAATATGAATGGGAATATACTTCAGAGATATTTTACTTGTAAGAATTTCTAGGGGTGCCAATAATTTTCCCCCCAAATGTTTTACTTTAATGAAAGGTTAGAATTTTGTGATTTTTTTTTAATGAAAGTTCAAAGATATAAACAATGCAAATTCATTTTCATTTTCACACTTTGCTCATATTTACCAAGGGTGCTGATATAAGTGGAGGGCACTGTATAAACCACAGTTCAAATTTTGGAGTAGGGAAGATTTTAAAAGTCCCTCACCAAAGTTGCATTTATTTGATCAAAAATACCGTAAAACAGTAATATAGTTCAATGTTATTAGAATTTAAAACATCAGAAATCATTCTTATCCACCTTTTTCTTTCCGTAAGAAAGAAAATGCAGCCATTTGTACCTTTAATGGGTCTGGCAGACGGTCTCATCTGCGTCCAGATATTTTTAGCTGTACAAAACAGCTTGTTTTGAGTCTTACCATATTATTTTAATGTATTATCTTAATTATGAGCACACTGCTTTGCAGTGCAAACAGTTTTACCATTTACTGCAGGTTGTTATTCTTCTGGTTATTTCTCTATAGTGGCTAATGAACCCAAAGTCTCACCTACCCAGTCTACTTCTGTGTAGAAGAAAAAGGCGGATGTGCTAATTTGCTGCAGTAACATTTCTTATTTATAATTATTGAAAACAGCTGATTGTTTGATGAATAGAAAGTTCAAAAGAGGAGTATTTATTTGAAACAGAAATCAAATTAAATGCATTCTTGATAAATAAAAGTATTAATTTGTAGAGATGCACCAAAATAAAAATTCTGGGCCTAAAGTGGAAAATCTGGATTAGTACTGGATTTAGTAATTTATTATTATTTTATTAAATAATATAAAGTAATTTTGTAAGACTTTTTAATTTAACTCAATTTTAATGTTACTGGAATTTAAAAAATACAAGGCAATAAAATAGCCACACTTGTACTGAAAGTAACAAAATGAAATTGGACAGAAAATCTAATCTAATAATAATCTAACTATCAATATTATTTATAATATAATTATTTTTTTTAAAGTTCTATCCAGTTTTTTAACACTTATCTGGTAACACTTTACAATAAGGTGTAATTTGTTAACATTATGTATTAACTAACATGAACGTACAACAAACAATACATTTATTATAGTATTTTTTAATCTTTGTTAACGTTAGTTGATACAAATACAGTCGTTCATTGTTTGTTCATGTTAGCTCACAGTACATTAACTAATATTACCAAACACATATAACAATATTATAACAATGTATAACAATATTATAATATTTTTCATTCTTACTTCATTTGAACTAATGTAATTAACTAATGAACTGTATTGTAAAGTGTTACCAATTATCCAAATAATGTACAGTCACATAGTCCTCCTATTATTATAAGAGCATTTCTTTAAAATAAAATAAAAATAAATAAATAAATGAAACCTTATAAAAAAAAAGATCTTTTAATTTTTTAAAAGCCTTCTTTCTCCCGTCAAAAATGTCTTCTTTTAGAGATACATCTTCATATATCTTGTTTATTTTTCCTAAATTGCAGTTTTAGGTGGCGAGTGGAAAAAGTAACACCGTAATTTGAATGCAATAAACAATAAAAAGCATGAAATGGTACATTTGTGTTACGAACCTTTTAGTGATCACCTCTAATTAACATAAAACTGCAAATGAAGCAACTTAAAACTAACTAGCATGCGAAACTGTGAGACCGAACCAGTGCGCAGCTTTTCCCTCTTTCTAAAAAACGCTTTCGCCTCGTCCTGTCATGTTTGACAACACCCAGCCCTTCTCTCCCTTTCTCCGTGGCGCCCTAGAGGTGAGCCCCACTCCAAAGCCAGAGGAAAAAGCTTCACTATTCATCTCCAACTGCAGGCCCAAATAGGCCGTAATGACTGGGCTCTGATAGACGCCGGAGAGAGAGGAGTCCATAGAGCCATTCATGGAGGCTAATCAGCATGCCGAGAGCAAAGCCTGGCTCTGCAGTGACTGAATGCAGACTGTGAGCGCCCCTCCTTTAATCTCTCACTCATTCATTCGGCCCTGCCGTGGCTTTATGACAAACCCCAAAACGGCCTTCTCTGCCGTTTCCCGCCACCTCACCCTCCTCCAGAGTCAGAGTAAACAATCATTACAGTGGACTAATTCAGAGGAAAACACAATTAGACAGACGGCAGTATTAATAAAGCCGATTCACCCCAGGACGAGCCGTTATGACATCATTAACGGGCCGAGAATGCGAGTCGACACTTTGCTAATGGTCACAGGGCCAAACGGCTCCGATAAAGCTTCAGATTCGCTCGCATTGTTCTAAAAGGCCTCTAAGTGCTGCAGCTTAGACGTGTTAAGCGGCGCAACTCGTGATAGATGATACGCCCTCCCTGTCTGTTTAAATAGCCCCGCTGACAGCGAAATGTCTGATTCATCTCCAAACTCTTCGAGCGCTCTCCCCAGGATCTCCTGTATACTCCAGTGCATGCGTTTTAGGGATGAAAGAGCTGCCAACCATGCATCTCGGAGATGGAGACTTGCTGGCTGTGCTGATCTGAAATTCAAAAGCTATCCTTTACAGGCTGTCAGAAAAGTGATGGAGTGAAAAGGGAGTCTATCATCAGGGGACCGATGCTGGACTCCACCAGCGCCGCACGACGCTATCAGCCTTCATTCTCATGCCAAGATCGTTCAGTTCAATTCTATAACCCGAAGCTTTATGCTGCGCTTATTGCCTTGCAATGCGAGTCAATTGGCCTCATTTGACTGTAAGATGTTTTCATTAAGAAACAGCACCGATGACAAAGGCATATATGAATAATGTCGTGTTCAGAGGCACGATAAGACAAGAGTTGAGAAGACAATTAGGATATTGCTTAATAATTAGATGTTAAATACAGCATAGGCTGAGTTGGAGATTAGCCCAGGAAACCAGGAAGTCAAATTCAAGACAAAAAACACAAAGGTCAAGACAACATTTTTACTGCTAAATAAGGTAAAGGAAATACATTTTAAGATATTGCATAGGCACTATCCCTGTAACACATTTATTAACAAGTTTAGAAAAGATATCTCACCTACATGTTCGTTTTGTAATTTAGATAATGAAACCCTTACACACTTATTTTGTAACTGTAAGTATTCGGAAGATCTTTAGAAGCAGGTATGGATGTTGGTTTTTGATATATTTAATAAAATAATTAAAATAGATGAATCTATGATCCTTTTTTTGAATTGTAATATTGGATCAGAGGTAGCTGATAACTCTTTAAAGGTGATAATTCTATGTATATAAAGCAAAAATACTGTCTATTACTCCCTCTTTTAAGTTTTTCTGTAAAGAACTTAATACATTTTATGACTCATTGACTTCAATTACTAGAAACAAGAAATGTATAAAAAGGTCTCTCATATAAATATTATTTGTAAAAAAAAGACATGGATTGGTAGAGGGATCTCATGATGTTTTAACTACTAAAAATTGTCCAAATTTCATAGTATGACTTGAGAGAGATAAATTGAGAGGAAACAAGCTACAACAAATATTTGCTTCTAAAATAAATTTATATATATATATATATATATATATATATATAATTGTATTTTATCAAATAAAAAAGTATTTATTTTATAAAATAACATTAATTTAAATATTTTGTGTAAAATGTTATATATATTTTCAAATATTCATGTTTTGTTTTGTTTTTTATATTTTATTTTATTTATATAGAGTAAACTGTATATGGCATAACAATGGGAAAGTCTATGCAACAATAAAAAAACAAACTCATCAAATGTAACATTTATTTAATTTATTTAGAGAAAAAAAAAGTCTAGAATGGTTTGAGAGACCTTTTACTGAGAGACATTTTACTGAAAAAAAGTTTAGATAATATATCAATATAACACATAATAATAAATATACAATATATGTAAGTTCATTATAAATGATTGTGCAAAATTCATATTGTAATTTAAAAGAGATGAAGCTACAACAAACATCAGTTTTTTTATTTAACTTATAAAATAACTATTAAATTATTTTATTTTATAAAATAACTATTTTGTCAAATAAAAAAAAAAAAATCTATGTGGCCTGTAAATGGAAAGCAATGAACACAAGCCTCTTCAAATGTAAAATTGATTTAATTGATAGTTATAAAAATAACTATAAAAATTAATATATGTTATAACTGTATTTTATTAAATTAAATTAAAATATTAAAAATAAATGTAACATTTAAATAAAAATATGTTATTCTATTTATGAAATAAACATTTATTTATAAACATATTTTAATTTTTATTTTATTCAAACTATTCGTAAAGCTGTATAAATTGTATACTTTGAATGCAATGTCAGTGACTGCCAAATGCGTGCATGCAAATTGAAAATGTTGAATGTAAGACTGTTTCCAAATCCTTCTCCTCAGAGACTGTGGCAAGCCCATAAAAACACTGAGTATAGCTTTTATATTGAGTAGACAGAATTATTGCAACCTGAAATTGAGGACTTTACATCCTATATCAAATATTTTAGGTCAAATTTTTTTATGACAAGTCCTACCATTCAGCCAGTTACTATATCATAATATGAGCTGCCAATAACCTGCTTAAGAGCTAAGGCTACTTTATCTAGGCAGTATATATCCCTTCCTGTCACCCTATACACCTATTATCCTTGCCTAGATTGGTGCAGTAGTCAGAGGGAGGGCTGGCGGGGGACAGGGGTCTCCTTTAGAGTCAGTAATGACAGTCAGACTGAGATTGGACCTGATGCCAGGTCAGTCTGGCTGCCCTCTGAGCACAGCAGGCAGCCAAAATCGTTGCTTCCCAAGTCCAATCATACCAAAAAACCCCTGCAAAGCGTGACTGCGAGACGTCGTCTTATAGGGACTCTTGGGGCGTGCTTTAAAATAATTTATTTAAAATACTTTAAACTTTCACAGAACACTTTGTTAAGACACGCAAGCCTTCCTTTGTTAATCACTCTGTGGTTTAAGTCTGGCATCCGTCCTCTTTCAAGCGATTTTCATCAATTAGCAACTGCTGGGGAGTTCAGGTGGCCACAGTAATGGTAATCTGTGTAGCCAAATGTTCGTTTGAAATGCTTAGCGGTAGCATCGTATGGGGTGTTTGAGCATTTCTTTCTGTTCGCTCTAATGTCATCATGATCTGAACTCATTGGTCAGAGAAGATTTAGTTTGAACTGAACAGCCAATCACAACAAAATGTAAATTTAAAATGTTGAATGTAAGTCTCTGTTTCTGAATCTGCCCCCATCTCCTTAGAGACTGTGGCAAACCTAACAAAGACCACTTGAAATCAAATTCAAGACAAAACCCAGAGAGATCAGATATGAAACAAAGTCTAGAGCTCTTATAGAGACCTTATAAATTTAAACTAGTAACAATTTACAATAAGGTATCATTTGTTAATATTAGTTAATGTATTAATGATCATGACTGAACAATTAACAAAACATTCATCACACTATTTATTCATCTTTGTTAATGTTAGTTAATAAAAATACAGTCAGTCATTCATTGTTTGTTCATGTTAGTTCACCGTTCATTGACTAATGTTAACAAACACAAGTTGCATTAGTAAATGCTGAAATTAACATGAACTAAGATTTATAAATGCTGTAGAAGTATTGTTCATTCTTAGTTCATGTTAACTAATGTAGTTAACTAAAGCTAACTAATGAACCTTATTGTAAAGTGTTACCTTAAAATCACAAGCTGTGTTAGTTAATGGACTGTGAACTAACATGAACAAACAATGAACGACTGTATTTCAACTAACTACCATTAACAAAAAATGAATAAATAGTGTAATTTATTGTAGTTTTTTAGTTAATAAAAAATAATTAATCAGAGATTTTTTCTTAAATTAATCGTGATTAATTGATTAATTACCTTTATTTTTAAGAGTGTATACAGAAATTGAATAGTTATCAAACACTAAATACTAAATTAAATACAGATGAATCCTTAAAGCTACAAAAGTTATTGATTTACTCTTTTTTCTTGTTTTTTGAATTCGCTTATTTGGCTGCTATTACTTTAGGAACTGCTGCTGCTGAACATGACGCAGATCTGACACACATGCTTTTAGTTTTACTCCCGCATGCATGCTACGACAACAACTCATCTGACTATTGTGCTACTGAAGCTCTTGTCACTTGTACCTTTCCCGCACTCATTTGACAAGCGCCTGTCAATGAAGTGAAGTTGGAGTGCATGTCTGAAAAATCTTGTTTAATGTTTTCGTAAAGACAACTATATAAACACATTTCTTGTCAAGCAAAAAAGAGAAAGAAGCAGCAGTTGTGAGCGAGGTGGACAACCCTTGCCCCGCCCTGCGTTAAATATTTTTTAACGCCGTTAAACTTGAAAAATTCAACGCCTGCATTAACGCACTCATTTTGACAGCAGTAGTAATACTGTAGTAACTGGCACATTATTGTAAAGTGTTACCAAAATATTTCTATATAAATCAAATACAATTATTTATATTTTTTTCTGTCTGTTTACTCTTGTTGTCATCATGAGCTGAACTTATTGGTCAGAATTTTTGTTTGAACTGAAACTGAGCAGCCAATCACAATAAAAAGTAAATGTAAGATGCTGGATGTAAGTCTTTGTTTCTAAATCTGCCTCCATATCCTTAGAGACTGTGTCAAATCCAAAACTATAAAAAAGAAAGTCAAGTCAAATTTAAGACAAAAACCAGAAAGGTCAGATATGAGACAACACAAAGTCTAGAGTTGTTAGAGAGACCTCATGTCTTTTAACTAGTAAAAATACAATACATAATGCAAATATATTATGCTAAATTTATGTTTGAATTGAGAGAGATGAAAACAAGCTACATCAACTGTCCATTTTTTTTTATAAATAACTATTAAAAATGTTTATTTTATAAAATAACTAGATTTATAAATATCTATGTATTCATTAAGAAATCTTGAACAGCCAATGGCACCATAACAAAATTTAAGTAACAATGATGAATGAAAGTAGTAATACTTTTAAGACCCCCGGTTTCACAGACATGGCTTAAGCCTAGTCCTAGACTAAAATGTAAGTCTGAGCTGTTTCAACTGAAAACCTTTGTTTTGTCTCAAGAACCAGTAATGTTTTTTCCTAAGGCACGTTTATAAAAATTACTTAAATGTCTCAATCGAACTATGGCCTAATCCTGGCTTAGGCTAAAAACTGTCTATGAAACTGTGCTCTAGTTTTCTTTTTTTATTATTATTTTGTGGTATAAACTATCATATAGATAACTATCTCAAGACTACAGCATAACAAATGAGACAAAAATTGGAGCCTCAATAAAAAATATTGAAAAATATTTTTATAAAGCATTAATAAAAAAATGAAAAAATCATCAAGCAAAAAAGAGCTTTACTTATGTGAAATGACATTTTTCCGAGTGAACCCGAATATTAAAAAAAAAAGTAAGGTTTCATTTCATACTTAAGGAAAAGTGTGTCTTCATGACATTAATGTTAACCTGCGTGAAATTGCACTATTAGCAAGACTGTAAAACAGTGATGTCAGCTGAAAAGGAAAGTTGTTTCAGTAGTCAAGCAGGTTATTTTTTTAATGAATTCATGCACTGCTGAATCATTTACAATAGAGCTATAAATGTCTATTTGGAAAGTAAATACAGTCCATTTGGATTTCACGCTGGCTTAGTAATTTCACTTGTTCATTATAACAATCAGTCCTGATGAAGTGCTATTTTTAAAGCCACTGGACAATCCCTTCTATTTGAGCATGAACGAAATTGGCCTAAAGAAGAAAATAAATGGAGAAATGTTGGAAAGTGTGAGCTGAGGTCTGAGGTTCTTGCATTATAATATCAAACACCCAGCGCTGCACTAAGTCTCCGTATGTAGGAAATGAAAAGCATTTGGGCAGATGCCTCCTGCGGTTCTCTCTATCACTATGCTGGAGGTCACTGCTCTATTCCTTGGCACTTTGCGAGAAGCAAACCCATGCATTCTCCAATTATTTTCTTAAAAGCCCAGTTACTGTGGCAACCGGGCCAACATGTTTTGTTTGCCATGGCGGCAGGCCAACTCAAACCTTTAAGCTGTTCAAAGCAAGCTCACACATAATGGGTGACTGCCCTCATGGTCTCAACCTTACACCCGTACTGATACTGTACACGCAACTTAATGATAGCGTCGCTTCACTTAGAACTTCATCAGCTGGTTAAAAATAAAGACATCTGCAAAGGTTGTCGATCAGAATCAGAGTCCAATTCCAGTTTGCCTTTATGCTGTATTTTAAGATTTGCAGTGAAAAATAATTGTCTGTTCTCTAAGCTAAGAAAAAAATAGACACTGGTCATGAACATGTCTGAACTTTTTTCACATTGTGTCTTATGCTGAGACACTTATGCAACATGGATCAATTTTATGAGGCAGGATTTTCTCGCTTTTGCTTTCCAGAGCATATGGAAGATAAAAGATGTCAGACTGAGCTCTAGGCTATCACATCAGCACCTAGAGGACTTGAACATTTGCTTTCTATCTATCTATCTATCTATCTATCTGCATCACAGTGTCTATCACAATCCAGTCTCTGTACTATCTGCAAAATCATTTATAATCACAAATGATTTGTGAATCAAACCGTAAAACATTGTTTTGATATCAGCATACATCTTAGTCCTCAGACTAGGTTAAATGTTGTTGTGTTTTTTCAGCAAATGGCATTGATACAAATACAGCATCTCCTTAAGTAAATAAATGGAGTAGTAATTCAAACAGATGATCCTTGGTTTGGCCTTAAGCTAGATTTAAGCGCTACATATTGACAAGTACACGAAAGGTCATGCACAAGGCGTTTTTCTTATCAATTCTGATGCCAGATGAATGCAGAGTATCATTGATGCACATACACTGGCAGAGCATATGCATAAACCATATGTATATAATGAAATACATCATATTATATGAAAAACAGGTGCTCCTGTGGTTTTATAATCTCATTAAAAGCTGTTTGCATTGTAATTGACTTTAAGAAATCCTAACATGGAAGCAATATGCTACCTTACACTGTATATATATATATATATATATATATAGTGTCAAGCCAAAAATTATCCAGACACCAGATATAAATGTTGATATTTTTTATAGTGGGTGCAGGACACTGTAGTTCATTTATGTAAGTGAGGATAGCAAAATAAACTGTGATATATTATACCCAATAATTCTTCAGACAGTGGATTACCATTAAATGTTTTACAGATTTGGGACCAAATATTTGATTTGACACTTTGATCTGACCATGTTTTGTTACATACCTTTCTATCAAAGCTATCTGGCATTATATATATATTATATATATATATATTATATATCATATATTCTTATAATTTTCTAAACTATAGTGAATAAACTGTGATAATGTGAGAAATGTTAAAGGTGCCTGAATAAACTTTGGTTTGACTGTGTGTGTGTGTGTGTGTGTGTGTGTATATTTGTGTGTGTGCAATTTACACACACACCATATCTATCTATAAAAAATATCATAACGTGATTTAACTGCAAAATATTTTAAAACAATAAATAACATTTCCGAATTGCCTTAAAGTTTGAAGTGAAAATCTATATTTGACATAAATCTATATCAAACATTGTTGAAATTATTTAATTAATTTATTTATTGTAATTAAAACATATAAACTTCCTTATAATTTGTCATGAAAGAGGCAGTTCCACAATTCCCTACACAGACCATCACATTTATTTAGATTTTATTTAAACAAGTTCTGATCTTTGTTACAGTTATGTACATTTGAGTATATGTTGCATGTTATGATCTTTAGTTAAAGTTGACCACATTATTGTAGTGTCATTGGTGTTTGTATATGTCTTTGTGTAGCCTTAGAGGCCAGTTTTGATGAACACAGTCATGGTGTGGCCTTTCATTGCACCACCTGTACAATTATCAGCACATTTTACAGAACAGAGATTTTAATAGCTCAAATACGTTGTTATTATATTAATATTATATTGTTTTATGACGTATACGCAGACAAAAAGACATCATAATGTTGTAACATCATCACTATATTTGTACGGTAAAGTTCTGGCAACCCTAACTTGTTTTTAATTATAATTATCTTTAAATGGTAATTAATGTGTTTTTTCCCGCAGAATTAATTGAGTTCTGACACAGACCGTTAGTATACGGCTTACCTTCGCCGAATAAATGCGCTTGAATCAAGAAGAGCAGAAAAAAGCCCACCGCCGCTCCCGCAAGCGCCCACGCCACACGGAGATGCTGCATCTTTCTGATGATCGGATGCGTTTACAACAGCACATCCATCCCGGCTCAACACTGAATAAACATTCCCTTATTCTCAAGAAGCACCGGCTGTTTCCTTAAGGACACTTTCCATGCAGAAAAGCCTCTGCTGACAGTGCGCGACAGGTTACTATTCGGAAAGATTAAAGTTCAATGCAAGAGAGTTTCAACGAGGCATCTGACACTTCGTGTCCCATTAACCGCTGCATAGTCTTCTCGCTCACCGGTCGCCCCAAATTATTTAGTAGGCAACGCGCCGCATGTCTTCACACATCCACACGCGAGCCTCGAGCTGCATAAACAACTGTCGCCCCCGGAATTCCGTTAAAGTCCTGGAAAAGACCTCATATGTCCAGCCTCACGCGAGGGGTCTCTAGTCTACTGCGTCGTTCCGTTGACTTCCAGGAGAAAGTGTGCGGACGCGCGGTGCAGCCCGTCTGAGCGTCTCCTATTTAACTGAGGCTGCGGGTCTGTACGCGAGTTTCGTCTTGGTTGAAAATCGACGTCATCATTGTTAAATCTGTCAATCTCCGGGCGATTCCACTTACTGAGAGTGTGTGAGAGAGCGAGAGAGAGAGAGCGCGGGAATACTTGGTTACAGTAGGCCAACAAACATGTTTTTTTTTTTGTTTTTTTTTTGCTTTAATTTTAAATCGCGTAGGTCCAGGGCTTTTTTTTTCTTTCATCTAACAGTTCAGGAATACCTAAGTTAAGGCGTCTTCGATCTGTGAAAAGCACATTTAATAAGCTGGTTTTAGATCAAAGGGGAGTTAGCATTAATATTAATACACTAGAAAATGTTTTTTCTTTGAATTACTGTAAACATTGCCAGAACTTTCCGGTAAAAATTTAGGAATGGTGTTGCAAGCATTTTGGTGACTGAATGTTTTATTTTCTAATTTATAAGTAGGCTAAGTACCTGTACCTGATAATGTTTTGCTCATTGGAAGGCCACAAATTCAATAATACAAAAATAAACAAACCAAGGTAACATATGAGCAAAATAGTAAATATTTAAAGGGGTCATTACATGGATTTTATTTATTATTTTAATATGTTTCTTGAGGTTTACTTGTAATGTTATTTTTTTGTTGTTGTTGTTGCGTAAATAAACAAATATGTTTTTCTGATCTTTCTCTTTCTGATCCTCTGTTTAAAACGAAGGGTGTGTTTTAAGGAGTGTGTCCTTTAAGGCTTCTCACTGTTATGATTGGCTAACGTCATTGCATAGGAAACAGTATCAGTGCCCCGACAAAGCATTGTGAAATCATTCACTTACAGTTTGTGATGCAGCTGCAGTCAGTTCTAGTACCGCTTCATCTTTTAACAAATGTTTCTTTGTGAACTCTCCATGACTCTATGCTTTGTTTACAAAACAAAACGCTCCGGACAATCCTCTGACACGATCTGGGATGCCATTAAAAATAAACTATCCACTTATTCCGTACGCTGGGATCCTTCTGATGTCAGCGAACGAGCTGTTTAAACCTATTGTGTCAAAGTGAACGTTCTTTCACTCTGTTTGTCGATTAACGACAGACTCAAGCATGGACTGTGTCAGAAAGTGAATGTGCATCTGTATACTGTATCTACTGTAGACAAGATAGCAGCAGCGATTGTAATTTCTATTTTTTTTTTTTTTTTTTTTAGTGAGTCCCTTGTTTGTACAGAATAGTTAAACTGCCTGCTGTTCTTTACAAAAAAATTTCAGATCCCACAAATTCTTTGGTTTATCAGCATTTTTGTGTATTTGAACCCTCTCCAACAATGACTGTATGATTTTGAGGTCCATCATATACAGAAGGTTCAAACGCTCACTGATGCTCCAGAAGGAAAAAAACATGCATTAAGAGCCGTGGGGGTGAAACCCTTTTGAATTTGAAGATGAGGGTAAATTTTACTTATTTTGACTTCTGGGAAACATGTAACTATCTTCTGTAGCCTCTGAAGGGCAGTACTAAATAAATATATATATATATATATATATATATATATATATAGGCAAAATAAGAAAAATGTCCATTCTGTTCAAAAGTTTTCCTCTTAATTCATACTTTTTCCTTCTGGAGCATCAGTGAGCATTTGAACCTTCTGTAATAGTTGCATATGAGTAGCTTAGTTGATGGATCTCAAAATCATACAGTCATTGTTGGAAAGGGTTTAAATACACAAAAATTCTGGAAAACCGAATAATTTGTGGAACCTGAACAATTTTTCTGACTCATGAATAACTATCACTAAACAAAAAAAACACAGCTGTGGATCATTCAGGTAACAACACAGTATTAAGAATCAACTTAAAGCAAGTAAACTTTTGAACAGGGTCATATTATTTTCTCTTGTGGACTATATGCAAACATCTTTTATGTGTAATATCTATATTTCAGGTCAATACTAAATAAACAATAACATGCATTTCGTGTGATCCCTCTTATTTTGGTAAAATAATTAACATTTTGCAGATTGTGAAAGGAGGGTGTAAACTTTTGACCTCAACTGTATATACCAAAAGATCAAGGCAAATTTGATTTCTAATGTCATGACCCCTTTACCTAACATGAATGTAACAAAAAAAAAATGTATTAATTAATTAAAAAGCCAATAGGGACCAGTGGGATTATTTTGGAATTGTATGGACAAAATCCATTGTCATTCTTTAAAATATCTTTTTTCTTACACAAATGTTCACTTTTTATCATTTTTAATTTCAAAGGGTACCCCATAGTTTACATATGCAAGTCAAACTTGGTTTCATTAATTTTCCATCTTATATCTGTGATGTAATTGCATATAGGCAATGTTAAATATCACCTTGATGTTCGGATGTATATTTAGTATGAATGTAAATATCAAGCTGCCATTTATGAGGTGCTTTTATCCATTACAGTACAGGCTATTTATATCAGTGACAATCCCATTGGATCATCAGCATGATGTTTGCTACACACACACACACACATCTAAATTAACATCAATATTTAAGCGGTGTTTTATATACATATATATAAAATGCATCTAATTTATCGCATATATGGATTCCAGTGGGAAGACTTGCTTTCTCTGTTTCTCATGCTTATTGGTTTTAGTTTTTCTAAAACTTCTCTAAAAAGTCTTCTTCATTCACTGATGGATAGCTATTTTCTTTGTCTCTTGATGATATAATTAATAATGATCTCTTTTAATGCATATATTCAGATTTTAAAGTAATCCATTTTCTTTGCCGTTAATGTCACTTTTCATATTATTCCCAAGTACAGCTGTCCACACATGACATCCCATCACATTCTCATATTGTTCTCACGTACTCTGAGCTTCAGTAGAAGAATGGCAATCAATCAGCGGGGACCCAATTAAATATGTTCAGAATACCGCACCACTGCAAAGTCAAGCTGCTACTGAAATATCCTGCCCTATAATAACATGTTCCCCCTGTGTTGCCAATATATCTCCTACAGATCTAGTCTTTTTTCTCGTGCTCTATCTCTCAATTTCCATTTTGTCTAAGGGGAATATCTATATTTGACTCTGCAGTGTTTGTTGGAAGTACTGTATGAAAATATGTGGCGGGACAATAGACCCAGCTCCAATTTATTAAGCCTGCTTTCATTTATTTACTTTTTACATTTGTTTTCCATAGTAATTGCAACGTCTCAGCGGAGACACCGGAAAGTGATATTGGTGTGATATATATAAGCAATAAGAGCCAGACCCAGTACCCTGTTTTGTTTTCTATTTTTGGTGGATGAACGGTAAATGTATTCACACCAAGCTAATTCCAGCTTGCGAGTGACAGTAAGCCATGTTTGCATATGAATATTTATTTTCATCAAGTATTTAGCAACAGCTATTATGGTGAAAAAAAAACAATAATGTGGTTTAAACGGTCGCTGAAATTCTACATCAAATAAATACCTTAAATTGAACTGAGAAACTCAACATTTCAATTCATAGACTTAATCTCTCAGATCAATGCAGGGGCGAGCTGCTGTTTGCCCTTTTTTTATCTAAATCCCTTTCCTTGATTTGGAATCAGAAATCCATTTGTTCAGAGAACGTCTAAAACAAATTACTAGAAGAACATCAGCACCAAACTTTAGATTTGAAATTGGAAAGATTAGGCCTACTTACTAAACATTTATCTCATGCTAATGAGAGAGCATTGGATACCAGATGAATTAAAGGAACAGTTCACCCAAAGATGAAAATATCATTTACCCCATGATTTACTCACCCTCAAGCCATCCTAGGTGTGTATGACATTCTTCTTTCAGACAAATACAATCGGGAGTTATAATAAAGATGTCCAAGCTTTATAATGGCAGTGAATGGCTGTTGAGATTTTGAAGTCCAATAAAGTTTATCCATCCATCATAAAAAGTACTCCACACAGCAGGTTAATAAAGGCCTTCTGAAGCGAATCAATTTTTCTTTTGTAAGTACGCCTACATCCTACGTCATTCGCTGAACGCCACTCTCTCATGAACACGTGTACGACAGTTAGCGAAAGCTAGAGATTACAGTTTAAAACTTTTACATATGGATATTTTTCTTACTAAAATGCCTTTATTAATTGCACTTTAGTTTCCTTTGCATCTCAGCAGCCATTCACTGCAATTATAAAGCTTGGAAGAGCCAGGACATTTTTTTATATAACTCCAACTGTAATCGTCTGAAAGAAGAAAGAGATGTACGCCTAGGATGGCTTGAGGGTTAGTACATCATAGGGTTATTTTCATTTTTGGGTGAACTGTCCATTTAACCATTACAACCAGATAACTGAATAACTCAGTTGAACTTGAGATCCAAACTGTTTGAGTGTAAAATGGTTTGAATGAATTTCAGGGTATTTAAATAACAACATGTGCTAATGTGCTTTACAAGCAGGATAAAAATAAAGCGGAAAAAAACATGTTAATGAATCTTGACTCACACCATCTTCCTGTCTAAGAGCCAAGGGCGCTCTCACCTGCACCGTAATGTTATGCAGAATTTCTGTCACCGTTATCACTGCAACACTCTGGGGGAGCAAAGCGCAGACCACCACTTGACTGCTGAATGTCCCTAAAGCACAGTTTCCACTCCACAATACATTTGACATCACGGCGAGTCTTCTTATAATCAATATCTTTGTCATTGTCAGAATTAGTCACAGGGCTCTAGTGTAACTACCGTCTCCACTGACCCTGGGAATCCTGCACCTTGATTAGTCTGTGAAAATGAAGGTCTAGCAAACGCACATCAAGTGAGCAAAGCAATGACTGTGTAAAAGACAGATTTTTCTTTACAATACTTTCATTTAAAGGAATAATTCAGCCAAAACTGCACAGCCTGTCATCATTTACTCACCCACTTATTCCATGTAACAAAAAAGAAGATATATATTTTTTAGGAAAAATCTTTTGTTACACAAAAGTTAAAGTGATATTCAGTCTCTAATGTGACATTACACAACAACCTTAACAAGCAAACAAACTGCATTTTGTGAAAAGTCAACCTGATCTCATAATCAAACATAACTATTTTTTGACCCTTCAGGAGAGTTTGATTGACAGGCGATCTGACCAATCATAATGCCAAATCTGCCATTTTGTCAGACTAACAAACCAGACAGGAGAGTAGATTAACGTCTGTGGACTTGAACTTGAAAAATGGTGTTCATATATGTTTATTTCATGCTAGAACTAGTAGGAGGAAGAGCTTTTTGAACTGAGGCGCTACAGCAAACTATCACGACACAATAAAGAGCCACAAAATGCTATTTATTGTTTGAATTTCATAAAAAAAGACAAAATTAGAAAGCTGAGGCTTTGTTTCATACCAAAAATGACCTGCTGTGTGTTATCAGTCCACACATTGTCATTGTTGCAACGAAGCTAAGAGAGGAAGGGAATAACAAAGAGGGGCGGTTCTTTGCAAAGTTCAATTTTGTATGAATGTGTATTATTTGGTTCATACAAAACCTATGATTTTTAGAAAAAAAATAAGCATGACATTCTACCCCCAAATAACAAATATGATTATTTAAATTCATATAAATTCAGTTCAACAAAATACAAATAAAATAGTTACAAATTCCCAATGAGATTGTGTTGGTAAAAGCACATAACGAATGCTGTGAACAAATGAATCAACAGATTCACTGAAAGAATCCAGTTTAATGTCTAATCATTAAAAATAAGTAATGTAAGATTTTTCAATGAATGATGACTTGAAACTCTGTTTCTGTTTGAAACTCTGGTCTGTTTGCCCAGCTATTATATGACTTTTGAAGATCTGGAATATATTTCATATTGCACATATATAGGCTACTATTATAATACTTTTATGTTTTTGTCATTTTGACACATAATTTGTTAACACAAAAAAAAAAAAAAAATCATGATTCTGATTCAAAATTCTAAAAAAACAAACAAAGAATTTGTGGTACCTAAAGGATTTCTCTGAAGAACAGAGACAAACTGGACAAACAAAGGACTCATGAACAATTATCACCAAACAAAACACAAAAAAAACACAGCTGTGGGTCATTCAGGTAACAACACAGTATGAAGAATCAAGTGTGTAAACTGTTGAACGGGTCATTTTTATAAATTCAACTATTATTTTCTCTTGTGGAATGTATGTGAACATCTTTTATGTAAATTTATTATTCAGGTTTTGTATGATCCCTCTTACTTTGGTAAAATAATGAACATTTTGCAGATTCTACAAGTTGCATGTAAACTTCTCTTTAACACAAAACAAAAGCACAACCGATTATAATGACAATGAATAAGAGGTGAAATGACTCCTCACTGTCAAAACCAAACATATTTGATATTGATGTTCAGGTGTAAGACTTTCTGCTCTGACAGGTGTTCAAACCACAGGACTGTGGCTTCTAGTGTATGAAACCTTCATTCCAATTCAGCATAATTAGTCATGACAGATTTTAACCAAACAAAATACAAGAAGTCAGAAGAGGAGAAGAAATTGATACACTTTAAGGAAATTCCACCCCCAGCCAATGTCTAATCACACAGCGCATCCTTATTACAGTTTGGGTTGTGCAATCCAATTTGGATGAATCCCATTAAATGTGACATCCGCCTTCACAATATGCATTCCAGTAAATCTGCTGCATTTCAGCAATGTTGTTTCCCTCATTTCGAGTTATGTTGATCCATATGGCATTCACATCTCAGGCTCTTGTTTAGTTAAACTGTAACCATATGTATTTAAAGCTGCATTGTGAAGCTGTAACTGTATCCTTTGATATGAGCATGAGCGATGTGTTTCTGCTGTCAGAGTTAATCAGAACAGATTAAGCCTCACAGTTTTACTCCCAGACAGTCCGAAAGGAAAGCTGATGGTAGAGATCCCAATCAAAGAGAGGTGGGAAACTGTGACAAGTCCAGATACGTTGAGTGATAAGAAGGCAGGGGCTCTTCTTCTCTCGCCTGCCCGCAAAGACTTTTGTAATCAATCTACGCAGACTAATTCGGGCCAGGCTTTAGTGTTTCAAAAGAGGTGGAGAAATGAAGTGAGAAATGGTCTGACAGGCGAAGCTGTAGAGTCACGGGTCCTGCAGAGCAGTACACATGTGTGGCTTAATATAGTGGATAAAATATTAAACTCAATTTGTAAAGTTGGAGCATATTAATTAGTCACTGATGCAGTGGACAGTTTTTTAAAAGCCATTTTAAGTATTCATGGTCTGATGGTGTTACATCAGGTGCAATTGGATGTAACAATTACTTTTAGCCATAATTAGTTTGGACTGTCCTCTTTGCCACAATGGAAAATGTAATATTGTCTAAAAATATCAGGGGTAAACAATAAGAATGAAACTTACTTACAATAACAAAAGGTCCTAATGAAGAGTTGTGAAACTTGGTCAATTTCCTAAATTAATGCAACGGAAGTCAGATGTTATTTACCAATGTTTTACCAATGTTTTACCAATGTTAACAAACTTTGTTACTTTTATGTGAGACTTTAACAACTGTGGCCAGCACACAGTTTAGCAGCATTTACAGTATATCAATTATTTCATCCCCTACTGATTTTGTACATTTGCCCACTGTCAAAGAAATGTATATAAAATTTATAATTTTAATGGTAGATTTATTTGAAATCAAATTCTTAAATTGAAATCAATATTCAGGCAGTTACTAATCAGATGAAATCAATATCAACAAAATTAGTGTTTGAAATGCAGAGGTAACAGAATCTGCATCTAAAGCGGCATTTAGATGCATTCACTCAGACTATTTAGTGAATGACATGAATGCATTTAACCTGCATTAAATGCTGAATACTGATATTTGAAATGATTTAGAGGTGAAGGGAAAATATACTTTAAATATAAGCCTAAAATCACCATTACCCATTAGGAGTCGTTGAATCATTCATTCAACCAATTTGTTCAAATGGCTGATTGATTCAGTAACGAAACACCATTGTGTGTTGCTCAGAGATGCAAAGAGTTCTGCTGTGGCTTTGTTTAGAACTATTTTCGAAATACAGCAAAAACAGGCAGTGCTGTGTCTAAAATGTAAGTCACTTAATATTAACTTTTTGTTTATTGAGCTGGTTATTAAATCAATATCACATTTGCAATCATTGCAAATCAAATGATATTTGGAGAAAAACTACACTCTTTGTGTGATATTAACTAGCCTATATCAAATGAAGTAAATATAAAAGACATACAAAAGTCATATGGGGGCATTTTTGCCACTTCATCTTGCAATTTGAGTATTTTAATAGACTAAATCACTTAGTGAAAGTGTGAATTCTAAACAAGCTCAGTAGTCTTTCCTATATCTCATAGTGTATCCCTGCACTCTCTGGGTGTATTTTTGTTTGGTTTTTGCAATACAGTATACTTAATAATGTCAAATTGCATATCGTTTAAACAACAGTTACGATATTATCGTAGATGATATATAGCACACATCCCTATATACAACATATATTTTAACTGTGTAAAGTATCAAAACAGTGAATATATCCGTCTTACAAAGAGTGACTTCTGTTTGCCGCTTTGATTGAGGTTTGGTGAACAACACCGAATTTTGGCCTATTATTTACCTTTCTTTGCCACACTTTATTATTAACAAGCCATTAACTACAACTTTTGCCTCAACAATCTTCTAATTTGCTGCTTATTAATAGTTAGTAAGATAGTTGTTACATTAAAGTATTAGGTACGATTAGGGATGTAGAATATGGTTATGCAGAATATGTGCTTTATAAGTATTAATAAACAGCCAATATGTTAATAATAGGTATGCTAATAAGAAACTAGTTAATAGTGAGAATTACTCTCTATACTAAAATGTTACCACTTTTTTGAATATTAATGTTGAAAAGTTCAAAGTTGTTCTAAATGACTTGCATTATGACTGACTTGCAATGAAAACAGATCATAATATACTAAATTGCAGCACCATGTTCTTGCATCCAGTCGATACAGTTTTAGATAACTAAAACTAAAAAATGTGAAAATGTGAAAATGTAAAATAAAATAAACTGTAACTAACATAAAAAAAATAATTATTATTTCAGCTAATTTCCAAGGCTAGTTTATATATATATATATATATATATACATATATATGTGTATATATATATATATATATATATATATATACATATACATACATATATATATATATATGTAACTTGATAAAACAATTGAGGTAATCTCAAACAACTGAAACTGGGGGAAAAAATATAAAAACATAATAAAATTGTATATCAGTAAAAAACAATAATTGGTAGGGCTGGACTAGAATATTCGAATATTTGTTCGGTGGGTTGGCATTCGATTTTCAAATCTGAGATTCAAATATTCTTTTTGTTTTTTCGACACATATGACTTCCCCCGCGAACAGTTCTCATTCACGCTTGACTGGCCCATTAGTGAACGGGAGGGGGAAGAGCTGTCAGCAAGCCACGGAGAAAAGCGTGTACTAGTTTTACTATAGCTTGCAACCTGGTTTTGATTTATTGTAAAGTTTGAAATATAAAGAAATATTTTTGTTAATTGAAATGTGAGCTGTCTAGCCAGCCTGAAGTATGTGAGCAGAGCTGCATGCCGTTTTCAACCGAAGCCTTTATGCCTGAGACACACTGCCTGCGTGGCGGACTTGGAGCGGGTTTGTTACGTGACTGCTGCCGGAAAAATCCGCTTCACTTCTATTCTGTTGTGGGGCCACGGTTGCGGTGTGGTTGGACCGCACCTGATACGCGCGTATTCCGCAGGCAGTGTGGCTGCTCTAATCTGTTAACATAGGGGCAGAAAGGAAAATCAACAGGCAGCAAATCCACGACGTGTCCGCCACGCAGCCTATCCATGAGTACCAAAGACGTCACTTCCGCTATGCTCGCCGCCATATTTGCGTCCGATATGACAACAGACACGGCACATCTAAATGAGATTTAAAAATATATTGAAATAAAAAATTACTTTTTACTACCACTTCCCACACTGAGTCTTTGACTTGATTTTAAGTTTAGGGCAGAAAGTGTAAATGATTGTAAATATAGTCGCTCTATGAAGGCTTTAAGACCTTGAAGAATCCTATTCCGCCTGGCGGTACTGGGGCTGACGGCACTAATTCCCTTACAGTCCGCGCTTTGCTTTCGGCAAATTAGTTTTGGCGAATGCAAATATATATATATATAATATATATTTGAGTATGAGCCCAACATCCAGCAAGCCAAGAAAACATGGATGCATACATGAGAGAAGACGTCTTTCACTTCTTGTGTATTCTTAAACCTGGATCTCATTATTAAAGCACAAATTTAAACACCAAAAGCATGTGATTTCTTTATTTAAAAATATGCATTTTCATTCATTCATAGGCTATTTGGCTGCAATAACATTTTAGTTCATTTTTTTTGCCATTGTTTAAAAAAATGCTTTACTGATGTTTCAGACTTTCTCTGATAGCCTATGCTTTAAAGTTTTATGCCATACATATGTTTGTAGGCTATGCAATTTCACAGTATATCCACCTCCTAAATTATTACACCACTTGTGCAGCCAGTCACAATTCACAAAGGTACATTTGTTGCTCAGGACGATGGTTTATGTGTAACTTGTGTGCCATTTTTTGTATGACAAATCATTTTTTTGAGTAATTGTTATTTTCTGCATTAGCACAGTTTTAAAATTACTGTTTGAATGCTTTCTCTTTTAATGGATCAGCTTGGACTTGATGATCGCAAAAAAACAGCTTCTTTTCATTTTTAGGACATTGTCTTCATTATAATGTACTGATTCATATTAGTAGTCAATAATTATTATTCCACTATTCTGCCTCTCCTGGCTCTCGCACCCTAGACCGACTCCGGTTGCATTCATTCACATGAATTGTCAAGATGAGAGGTGACTCCTCCTGGTAGTGTGATGAATATAACGTTAGTGTAATTTCTATTCAACCAGACACTGACGCTGAGACCCGGCAACATGTCAGAAGTGCCTGTACGCTAAAGCCTATACGCATACGGGCCCACTTCAAGCACTGATTGGGATCGAATAAAATTGTAGTTGGGTATTTTTCTGATGACAGTTGTTACAGCTATCAGAACAATATATCCCTTTCGTATTATAACCTTGTTAACTTTCTGGGAGTGTTTCGCTGATCTTCCTGTAGTTGTAGCTGCTGTGACCATAGACTACAGGTCCTTCTCAAAAAATTAGCATATTGTGATAAAGTTCATTATTTTCTGTAATGTACTGATAAACATTAGACTTTCATATATTTTAGATTCATTACACACAACTCGAAGTAGTTCAAGCCTTTTATTGTTTTAATATTGATGATTTTGGCATACAGCTCATGAAAACCCAAAATTCCTATCTCAAAAAATTAGCATATCATGAAAAGGTTCTCTAAACGAGCTATTAACCTAATCATCTGAATCAACTAATTAACTCTAAACACCTGCAAAAGATTCCTGAGGCTTTTAAAAACTCCCAGCCTGGTTCATTACTCAAAACCGCAATCATGGGTAAGACTGCCGACCTGACTGCTGTCCAGAAGGCCATCATTGACATCCTCAAGCAAGAGGTCTGTGGGAAGGAAAAAGTGTGGCAGAAAACGCTGCACAACGAGAAGAGGTGACCGGACCCTGAGGAAGATTGTGGAGAAGGACCGATTCCAGACCTTGGGGGACCTGCGGAAGCAGTGGACTGAGTCTGGAGTAGAAACATCCAAAGCCACCGTGTACAGGCGTGTGCAGGAAATTGGCTACAGGTGCCGCATTCCCCAGGTCAAGCCACTTTTGAACCAGAAACAGTGGCAGAAGCGCCTGACCTGGGCTACAGAGAAGCAGCACTGGACTGTTGCTCAGTGGTCCAAAGTACTTTTTTCGGATGAAAGCAAATTTTGCATGTCATTCGGAAATCAAGGTGCCAGAGTCTGGAGGAAGACTGGGGAGAGGGAAATGCCAAAATGCCTGAAGTCCAGTGTCAAGTACCCACAGTCAGTGATGGTCTGGGGTGCCATGTCAGCTGCTGGTGTTGGTCCACTGTGTTTTATCAAGGGCAGGGTCAATGCAGCTAGCTATCAGGAGATTTTGGAGCACTTCATGCTTCCATCTGCTGAAAAGCTTTATGGAGATGAAGATTTCATTTTTCAGCACGACCTGGCACCTGCTCACAGTGCCAAAACCACTGGTAAATGGTTTACTGACCATGGTATTACTGTGCTCAATTGGCCTGCCAACTCTCCTGACCTGAACCCCATAGAGAATCTGTGGGATATTGTGAAGAGAAAGTTGAGAGACGCAAGACCCAACACTCTGGATGAGCTTAAGGCCGCTATCGAAGCATCCTGGGCCTCCATAACACCTCAGCAGTGCCACAGGCTGATTGCCTCCATGCCACGCCGCATTGAAGCAGTCATTTCTGCAAAAGGATTCCCGACCAAGTATTGAGTGCATAACTGAACATAATTATTTGAAGGTTGACTTTTTTTGTATTAAAAACACTTTTATTTTATTGGTCGGATGAAATATGCTAATTTTTTGAGATAGGAATTTTGGGTTTTCATGAGCTGTATGCCAAAATCATCAATATTAAAACAATAAAAGGCTTGAACTACTTCGAGTTGTGTGTAATGAATCTAAAATATATGAAAGTCTAATGTTTATCAGTACATTACAGAAAATAATGAACTTTATCACAATATGCTAATTTTTTGAGAAGGACCTGTAAAACAGGTAGCGCGGACACAAAAATGCCGGCGATAAACTACAGTGACGTCACATGGTCCTTATGGATATCCTATAAAGAACTCACAGCAACAGTTATAAAGCCTAGATATGTTATATAGCCTAATTTGCGTGCATTGGGGAGTCGCTCTCGAAGTATAAACGCGGAGTATTAAAATTGCTTTTGAATGCGTGTGTGTGTGTGTGTGTTTTAACGATCGTGTAAAACTCTTGGCGGCACTGAACGTGCATTCTAAGCGCGTCTACAGGCTTTGTTATAATGAGAGGAATAATTAGCTTGCAGAACTCAGGACTGAACAAAAAATCCGGCATTTTAAGTGGTGAGTGAATTCTGACTGAACGCAAACACAGATACACACTGGAGCCTGGCATGAGGCGGCTGCCGTTTACTTTCATTTTGTTAATGTTTATTTTGTTATTAAAGTTACGTTTGCAGTTTCCCGCATTCTTCCCACAGTCTTGAACTTTGTTACATATATACATCTTCCGGAAATCATCCTGGCGACCTATTTTTTAAGTCCCGCGACCCAGGGTTTGAAAACCACTGCCCTAGACTCCTGGTGTGAGCGGTATTGGAGCGGAACTCCCTTGGGTCTGCAGCAAAACATTTGCGCTTGAAGTCGTTTGGATGAACAATTCCCGACATAATACAAATGCAAACAGACACACAGAGATTTCTGCCTTTATTATATGCTTAGCCCCTCCCACCGAAGCTTCGAATATTCGATATTGATTACCACTGAAGCTTCGAAGCTCAAAAAATGGTATTCGAACCAGCCCTAATAATTGGTAATCATAATGTGCTAAGTCTTGTTTTAAAGAATACCTTTTTTAGTTATGAGTTAATAATTCATGCATCAGCAGATTAAATTAACATAATTAGCATAAATAAATAAAATAAAATAAAAACATCATTACAATACTGTACTGAATCAGTGTTGCCATTTTTTCATTTTCCAGAGTGCCATGCACAAATTTCTGACACAATTATCACAATTAACTTATTAATCAAATTAACACACTCAAGCAAACATCAGCTCTTTCTTTCCTATGTTTCCATCCTACTATACTTCTGCCTATTTAGGAAGCTATGTTTTACCCTTTTAAAATAAAACACTTTCTTAAATTATAACACAGTCATCCTTTACTTAAAGTTATAGAGTCAAAAGGTATAGTAGATGGCAGAAATGGCCTCATGTGTAAAGTCAATATTTACTGAGTGAAACAGTAGTGCCCTGGTCAGTTCAGAGGACAGATGGATGATCTCAAAGAGGACATCCTTCTCAAGTTCTGAAGTGTTTTCCATGAAGACAGTATTATTATGGACAGTATTGATTTGACAGAACTAACATTTTGCCCATTGACCGTGATGCACCAATGTAGCGAGTGTTTATGAAATGGATAGCATGTGTGAAATTAATTATTGACAGATTCAAATATGCCGTCCACAGCGGCGTAAATGTGGATAGTAAGCAGTTTTTGACAAACGCAGTGGATAAATCATTCAGACAAGGTGTAGTGACGAGCAACCGAGCTTATAAAGGCTTTCATGTGAATGATGCAGATGTAGATTATGAAGTTGCAATGCTGTATTCACTTGGCTTGTCAAAACATAGACAACTTCTGTGAGCACATTTCTAAAGTGATACATCATTCAGCACAGTGTAAAACTCTGCAGATCCCAACATAATCACTATGGCTATGCAGCGATTCAAAGGCGAAAGCTCAGACGGATGATTCTATGAGCAATGACTGAAAAAGAGATTGCTTATTAAAATCTAATATCTTGTAAAGGATCAGTAAAATGAAATAGAGATTTGACTAAAATATTGTTTAGGCCAGAGATGTAATCACGAGAAGGCATTCCACCGAGGATAACTCCATTTTCTCAAACTGTTGGTGGCATTACCACCAAATTGAGAGAGAGGAGAAAAAAGTTAATGTGCTTGTAAAAGATGGGCCACTTTATGAATTTTACTGCCCACAGGTCAGATGGGAATACATTCATTCTATATTCAGTGCAGAATTTATACCAGTTTCCCGTCGTTGCTATGCAAAGCACACAAGAACATTTTCAAGGCAAATCATAAAGCATCTGCCCTTCAGTGGCAAAGATGGAGAAACAATTCTGAAAAGGTGTGTATTTATCTATGTGTGTGTGTGTGTGTGTGTGTGTGTGTGTGTCTGTCCTTTAATACTTCTCTCAGGACGTGCCATTTTTTAATTATTGCTCTGTGTAAAGGTCAGTGACATGATGCTCATTTTTTATCCATCTGTTAATTTATTCAAAAACACTTGCAATTCATAAATTTAATGAATATACCTCTTCTAATTTCTCAATTAAAACTCATTTTGGGGGTACATACAATTAAAAATCAGGGTTGTGTAACTGACCTTAAATGATAATGAAGAAAGAAATTCTTCCTCTTAAAAAAACTAATTAAATAGTTTGGCATAACCTGATCATATTTTAAAGATTTCTGAAAAAAATAAAATAAAATAGCAAAACTGCTTTACTGCTCATTAGTATTTGGAAAACTGTGGTGCAAGCATATATTGTATATATAGTAACAATTTAATAATTCTTGGGAATCAGTTGAGGTAAATGATTTTAATGATTTTTAAATTCATAAAGACAGTTATTTGTTTAGTTCCTAAATGAATCAGTTTTTTTAACAAATCTATTGACTGAATGATTCACAGATTCATTCAGGTTGTTTCTGAATGAATCTGTGTATTCTAACAAATCAGTTGAGTAAATGATTCAGTGACTCAGTCAAAGACAGCCACTTGTTTTGTTTCCCGAATTAATCTGTGTTTCTGAACAAATTGATTGACTTAGTAATTCAGTGACTCATTCTTAACCTTCCTGAATGAATCAGTATTTTTAAATAAATTGGTTGAGTAAATGATTCAGTGACTCACTCAGAGACAGCCACTTGCTTTGTTCTTGAATGAATTAGTGTTTCTGAACAAACTGATTGATTAGTAATTCAGTGACTCATTCATAGTCTTCCTGAATGAATCTGTGTATTCCAACAAATCGGCTGAGTAAATGATTCAGTGATTCACTCAAAGACAGCCACTTGTTTTGTTCTTGAATAAATCAGTGTTTCTAAACAAACTGATTGCCTTAGTGATTCAGTGACTCAGTCATAACACACATTTCTGTATTCTGCACAGCTATGAAACTAACATGAGAACAAAAGTAAATTTCTCAGAATTTGTTGTGTGTTTTAAACTAGATTCTGAAGTTGTCTTTCTATCATTTGTCACTTACTCATAAACAGATGTCTCAGTGTTGTTTAAGCATCACAATGCATGAGACACTGTGTCAACTTTAAAGAGTTTCAGACACATCTCAAGACCAGCGCATTCTGTTCAGTTCAGTTTTGTGTCAATTAATAAAATGTGTGTCAGGGATTATAGAGAACATCTTAGGAACTTCCAGAACGAAATGATTTTTCTTGTTTACACCTGGTAGCATTTGTTGAGCTTATGAAAAATTAATGCAGATGTATATCATCGCAAACAGGTGTATGAACATAGGGTAAAAATACTGTTTCAGCTTCTAACCTGAGGTTAAAGCCGATTATAAACAAACAAGTCAATACCGACAAATATTCACAGAGATGGAGGAGGAGGGATACAAAAAAATAGATGCGTAAATGAACAAAATGACCTTGGTGGCAGCCAGGCTCTTTGCATACGACAATTTGTTTTTAGAGACCGGAGAAAGCATTCCGACATTGCCGCAAGAGCGATTCGTGAAAGCTTTTCTTAAATTATTTGAGCCACAAAGAGATTCCGCAACAAGCAAAGGCATCAGCTGCTTTACATTATTCAAGACTTACACAATGGCACTCCTGGCACGTCTCCTGCTTTCAAATTGAACTTGATTTAGTTAAGCTGGGTGAGCGCGAATCTGGGGATAGAGTGGCCTGCCAGACGGCAGGGAGGAGAGCCACTAACAGACACGCTGCGGTCTACATGCAGCGCGAAACGCCGGTGACCTTCTGTCCGAAAAACGTAACAATGCTTTTGTTCTGAAAGTATTATATTCGCAGATGATGAACCGCGTCTCGCAGCAAGTTTTGGAGGGAATGAGAGAGATTCTTGTCGATATTGCCACGAAAAAACCTAATATAACACATATTAATAGGATTTGGCCGGGACTATATAGTGCCAATACAATCTAACATTTATTGCTCCTGAGAAAAAGAGCAAAAGCAAGAAACCAAGGTTTCAGGGATAGAGCAGTAGAGAGATTCTGTTTCCCTGAGACGGCCAATGAAGCTTAACAAAGCCATGTTTCAAAATGTATGAATGTATCAGCTGGAATTACACTGCTCCAGTTGAATAAATATCTTCAGGGTTTCTCTTCCCCTGTGTCCGCTGAATGAGCTCTTGTAAACACTCTCTCTCTCTCTCTCTCTCTCTCTCTTTCCGTTTCTTTCTCTCATTCTTTTCTCACCCTCAGTAGGTTTTGCAAACAAACGCACTGATTGATCTATCGCAGGCTTGTGTGGAAATGTAGAAGGTATCTCAATGTCAGAGCATTGTTCGAACGGAAGAAAAAACTACGCCATAAACCACATTAATTGAGCGGCTTCATTATCCACCAGCTTTATTAAAATAGAAGCTCATTTAGTTGTCGCGTGCCAGACTTTTCATATTTCTTTCCTGGCGCTGCTTTTTTATTTTCCCAGAATAGTTTATTTCCTCGGCTACAAACCGTTGGACCAAATAAATTCTTCCATCTATTTTTGTTTGATTGTCTGTTTTTGATTCTTTTCTCTGTTCCCCCAATATATATATATATATTTTTTTATCTCAGAAGGGGCTTTCATTACAGGAAAAAAGGCTTGCCCTGCCCCCACATTGCTGTAGCGCCTTGGGCGATTAGTATTTTGCAAACTAAAAAACTTCTTTGTCAAGTCCTGTACATTTGAAATTTTTCTCAAGGCATACTTTTGTGCTCTCTCATCTTCAAAGTGACGAGCTTTTCTCTGTGTATGAATGTATATGTGTATGTGTGTTCATTTATGCTTCACTTTTACACACTTTGTCTTGACTATGACTATTTCCATTTTTTTCTTTTGTGCAATTTGAGCCTCATGTACACTGCTATATTTTGACATTTGTTTCATTGTTTTGAAAACATGCAATAAGTAGCACATTTTGCAATGAGCAGTAGAGGATGTAAAAAAAACCTACATCTCTGTTTTTAATGTCTTTGGGTGTGCACCCCACTGTAGTACTGTGCAAGTGGTTTTAATAATCAAATTGTTCCTGTTCATTCAGTTTTATTCTAGTGATTCATAATGTATTTGATCAGTTATTTCATTGTTTAGGAATCAAATGAGTGAGTGATTTTGAGACTTCATTTGAAGTCATAAGAAGTAATTTGTTTAATTCCTGAATGAATCAGTATTTTTGAACAAATCACTGAACGATTCAGTGTATTCCAACAAATGGGTTGAGTAAATAATTCAGTGACTCACTCAAAGGCAGTCACTTGTTTTTGTTGTGAAAGAATCACTGTTTCTGAACAAATTGATTGACTTAATGATTCAGTGACTCACTCATAACATTCCTGAATGAATTAGTGTTTTTAGTTTTTTAATTAGTGAATGACTGCCACTCGTTTGTTCCTGAATAAATCTGTTTTTGAATGGATTGGTTAAACAAATGATTCAGTAAGTTGTTCACTAATAAAGATTTAATGTTTCAGTGACTTATTCATAATGTTCCTGAATGAATCAGTGTTTTTAAATAAATTGGTTGAGTGAAAGATTCAGTGACTTACTCAGTCACTTGTTTTATTCCTGAATGAAACACTGTTTTTGAACAAACTGAACTTAATGATTCAGTGACTCATTCATAACTTACCCGAATTAATCAATGTATTCCAGCAAACTGAGTTGAGTTAATGATTCAGAGACTCTCTCGAAGACAGCCACTTGTTTTGTTCCTGAATGAATCAGTGTTTCTGAACAAATTGATCGACTTAATGATTCAGTGACTCAGTCATACCATTCCTGAATGAATCAGTGTTTTAAATAAATTGGATGAGTGAATGATTCAGTGACTCACTAAAAGACAGCCAATTGTTTAAGTAATTGTTAAAGATGAAACATGAAACAAGATAAACATGTTTAAGCTTGATTAAACAAATGATTCTTTGCAAGAATTTGCAAAAACAAAGACTGAACGGGAAGGTATTCGCAAGCTGTGCTCCCCAGACAAGCTACTATGCACCCCCTTTCCATCCCAACATGTCCTCCAATTTATACGACCGACTAAAGTCGTTTTCACAAATCTTCAAATACGTCTCTGTAAAGCGTATTTAACATTTGCTCCCTTATCAGTAACAGGTATCTAACTCAACCTTAGCATTATGTGTAGGTCAATTAGTAGCGCGTTGCACTGCGGTGTGGTATAATCATATGAACACAGGTTCGATTCCAGGGAACGCGTATGTTTTCATTGTGTTTTTTTTTAAAAAAATATGCACTACAAATCATGATTTTGCACTATTTCTGTAAGGGGTAGGTTTAGGGTAGGGTTAGGTGTGGTCATATATACGAATTACACCTAGTAAAACACGTTTAAATTACCCTGAAATCTATAAAAACTCATACGTCATTCGATGACGTCAGATCCAACGCGACACTGTCATTATTTTTACGACCGCTAGAGGGCGCTTAACTTTAAAACGTAAGAATGGATCGTATTTGGTCGATTCAAAAACGTACAACTGGGTCGTATTTTCTTTGAGGACAGTCTCTTCCATCCTCACCCCTCTTTGCTGAACGTGGTCGTTTTCAAAAGCAAAAGTGAAAAAAAAAAAACAGCACACATAAGAAAGCGATAGACTATTCATTATGACATGAAACATGACTGAAACATGAAACTAGCAAAAATCACTTGCGTTGCGTCTTGTGCCGCATTGCGCCGGGTGTATGATAGGGCCCTTAATGTTTCAGTGACTCATTTATAACCTTCCTGAATGAATCTAAAATGGTTGAGTAAGTGATTCAGTGACTTACTCAAAGACAACCACTTGTTTTGTTCCAGAAAGAATCTGTGTTTCTAAACAAAGTGATTGACAATGATTCAGCGACTTAACTTTGCCAAATCTATGTATTCCAACAAATCAGTGGAGTAAATGATTCAGTGACTTACTCATAGACAGCCATTTGTTTTGTTTGTGAATGAATCATTGTTTCTGAACAAACTTAGCCTTAATGATTCAGTGTCTCATTCATAACATTGGCGAATTGATCAGTGTTTTTAAAGTAATAGGTTGAATAAATTATTCAATGAGCTTGATCACTAAACATAAAGACAATCTGTGGCTTAAAGATATAACCTCTAGAAAGAATCACTGAATCTCCCCACCACAAATGCACCAATTGAGCGTCTGTCTGGAATATAAGCACTATTGGAATAATTGCTCAGCCAATCAAATTCAAGAATACAAAAAAAAATTAACTCTTGTAGATAGCTGTATTTTGTATTTACATTTGCATTTAAATGTAAGTTTGTTAGTAGCTTGTAGTGTACTGCTGTGTTTCTCTTTTTAAAAGTAGCTTCCCCAACAGTGCTCTTGTTCTTACTTTAAAATAGTTTATATAACACAAATGGGAGCTATGAGTGCTTGTTATTTTGCAAATCTCTCTAAATAACCATTGAGAAAAGCTCCTGGATGGTCTGCCTCAGCGTTCACTTGGGGGAAATGCTTTTATGGGGGGCTGAAGCTCATGTAATAGAAATCCAAAGTTAGCATTATGGCTTTCAAACTGTTCAGCTACTCAGGGAGTCTCTTCCACTCTTTGCATCTAAAGAGCCATTTTAATGAATCCCATCCATGCTCTTAAAACGTTGAAGAAGCAGCACGTCAGAGAGATCCAATGTCTCATAAGCACTTTAGAAGGGACGGTTCTTAGAAATTCAATATTTTTAAGCTTTGAAAGGAAGTTCAGAAGAATGCTGGGGTTCTTCATGCCACCTCATCACATGCATAATAAAGCATATGCCTGCACAGCATGATTAATGTATAGAAATACAAACAATAAATGGCTGCTTTCATGCAAGTACTTTATCATAGGTGCTCTGCATAATGAGCCTGTAGGTCAAGAGCCACTCGCACCCCGCTGGTCATCACAGCCATTGAATAACCAACTTCTGAATAACTTGATTTGCAAAAGCCACAGAACAGTACAGAGTATGGTGTGTCAGCTCTGGAATAAGGACTCCTTAAAGTCCCATTATTTTGTCTTCTTCTGACTCAGCACACCACACAATGTATTATAAATTTTCAGGATGAATAATTTGTGGTCAGTGTCATGCAGAAAAATGGTTGATTCAACCAGTTTGAGCATTACGGCTGCTGGTTAGAAAACAGATTTTGGGTTGTTGTTGTTTTTTAAACTATTATTTGTATGCACAGAACAGATGGCCTGTCTCCAAGCTTATTTTGAGTTATGGACTCAAGTGTGGTGCTAGTGCGTTCTAGCTTTTAAGAGATAATAGCCCAAATGCATGGGAAAAGATTCTTGTTGCTTTTAATGAAATGATTTTGCAGTTTTAGGCCCCCACATTAGAAGTCCTAAAAATCTGTTGAGGGGGTAAAATGGTGTGTGAATGCTGTCTCCGCAGAGCAATCAATAAAGATTTCCATTTACTGGCCTGTCTGAGGAAGAACTAAAGATTTTAATGTACTCAAGTCAATATGCAATGGGGACTCAGACAAGAATACAGCCCTTCTGAAAGCCACAATGGGCTCTGGGTGTCTGGTCCAGAAATGCTACATCTCCTAATAAAACTGAATAAGGGGTCCTGCCCATTTGCTGAAAGGCCACTGGGGAGGAAGTGTCTGTTTTTTGCTGTGTCCTCTAACTAAATGCAATGCTATAGATTCAATCGATAGGACAACACAACGCTAATGAAGACTCCCACTGCCACAGTACAGTGGGGCTTGACTCCTGAGTCCCCAAACACCACACCGGTAATCTAGTCATATAGAGGGGCCGAACCTGATTAGGTTAAATGTAGTTACTACATGGACATTCTATCTGTCTTGTAGCATTTAAAAATTGGGGGAATTAATGTATATCCATCCATCAGAATAAGATAGTTTGGGGGGAAAGAGAATAAATGAATGTCCAAAAAGTCAAAAAAGTATCTATCTATCTGTTTCTGTCTGTCAATCTATTGATCTATTTATTGTTGGTAAAAGTGAGGGAATTGATGGCTAAAAACTATTTATCCATCCATTCATGCATCTTTCTATCTGTCTGTCAATCTATTGATCTATTTTTTGTTGGTAAAAATGAGGGTATTCATGTCTACAAACTATTTATCCATCCACCCATCCCTCTATCCATGCATTATTTCATCTATCTATCTATCTATCTATCTATCTGACTGTTGATCTATTTAATGTTGGTGAAAGTGAGGGAATTAATGGCTAAAAACTATCTATCCATCCATGCATCTATCTATCTATCTATCTATCTATCTATCTGTCTGTCTATCTATCTGTCTGTCTGTCTGTCTGTCTACCTGTCGATCTCTGGATCTATTTAGGCTGCTGTTCTATCTATCTATCTATCTATTAGTTAATGGTAAAATTGAATTAAACAATTAATCTATCCATTAGCATTTGAACTGGGATAAGGGTAGGAGGTTTATTGTCTAAAAAACTCTCCATCCATCAATGTTGGGCTAAAATACTCTTTTATATATGACTCATCATATAACAAACTCATTATTGCTGCTAAACTTACAGTAACATTGTTGTCGACGAGTTATGAGGACAAATGAAATATTCATAAGGCTAAAGGAGCAGTGTACTTACCGCAGTAGAGGATCAGCAGACCGCTTAACAGCAGCACAAGCCAGAAAGTTGAGGACATCGTCAGCCACGCATCCCACTGTCTACTCCTCTTCCTAGAGGGCGAAGCCATCAAAGTCAGTCTCAATTCTCCAGTCAAATTAGCCTCCAATCAGGCTCGTATAGCCAGCAGCTATTCACGCTTCTGCGTTCGTCTCAAAGTTGCCATACAGAAACGAGGGAGAAACGGCGCGAACGTATCCGTGAGAAGCACCGAGATGAGACAGCAATTGAAGAAGATCCTGTTGGCGATGCTGTGTAACTGGCTATCAGCGTTGTGTCAGAGACACGGTAAAATAGGCTGCATGCCTCACAGAGCTACTAGCATAAAAAAGAGAAAGGTTACTGCGACGTTTACAAGTTGTAAAACTTGAAAAAGGAATATCTAAAATCTGAGTTGGAGAGAAGCAGCGCTGCTGCCGTTTCATCTGGCGACTATACTGAAAAGTGCCTGATAAATGAAGTCAAGGTGTTTTTGATTCTGAGAAGAGAGAGAATCGATTGTTGTGCTTAGTTTCCCCCCATAAGGAGAATTCAAATCGTGCCTTTCTTACTGAAACGTTTGTAATACTCTGTTTTTATCGCTATACATGGTTAAACGACGGGACTTTGTTTGTCTGGACATATTAAACATATAAAACACACACACACACACACACACACACATAGGCTATATCCCGACGTTATGGGGACCAAATGGCCCCTAGTAATTTGTGGGGACATTTTAATGGTTCCAACTAAGAAATTTAAAAAACTAAAATAGCAGAAAAGTTTTGTGTAGGAGTAGGTTCAGATGTAAGGTTAGGTGGATAGAATATACAGTTCGTACAGAATAAAAACCATTACATCTATGGAAAGTCATCATAAAACATGGAAACCCAACCTAATATGAGTGTGTGTGTGTGTGTGTGTGTGTGTGTGTGTGTGTGTGCGTGCGTGCGTGCGTGCGTGCGTGTGTGTGTTTATATTTTTTTAATATATAGTTTTATATATTTTTTATATTTGATGGTTACGACACCTGACATTTTAGATCCAAACAAATTCAGTTGAAAATGTCATGAACTCTTCAAAAAATGAAACCAACTTAAATATAAAGCCTCTATTTAAAAAACTTGGCACTTGCATATTGAACTATATATTTTTAAGAGATTTTTCCAGTTTATCACAAATAGACATCCACATTTGTCATTGACCCGCTATGCATTTATCTCACTGTGGGAGTTTTAGTATTCACAACATTACTAGCGTTTTTCCCCGCGATAAGCCTTTGAATTCAACATCACCTCAAGCTGTGGACACCAACATAATATCCAAGCAGAGACCAGAGGAAATGAAACCTCTTTGATTTAGCACTTAGGAAAAGGGCTGTTCGTAAATAATATTCAATCCCTTTAGATGAGCCAGACTAGTCTCATACATGGGATTCAAACGGTGCATTCAAGTCCTCCTGTGAAGTTTGTGTTGATGAGTTGTGAAGTCGTATGGTGTCGGTATATCACTTAGTCGGAAAAAAATACTTAACGATATTTTTACCATTTTTTTCAATTGCTAACATACTTTTGTCCAATCTGTAGTTACATTTTCAAAACTCTAAACACATTTAGCACAACATCCGTCAATTTTGTTTTCACAAAATATGCAGTCAATTACCATGTTTCTAAAATGCAAACATTTTCTTTTTGTACAAGCATATCATGGGTCTTTTTAGTCTTATTTGCAAATGCTTAAACACACATGTCAGACATGAAGAATGTTCTGAACCTTAAATACAGTATAAAGCCTCAAAGCCTTAAATACAGTATAACAGCAGCTCAAAATTATTGAAAATATCTCTCTATAAAATATTGTAACAACCGATAAGCATATTTAAATAACAGATCAATTAAATATTTAGAAATAGCTGTTGTTGAAGCTATTTGCATTACATCAACACAGAGTAAAAAAGAACTCTTTGAATTGGTTTTGTAGATTCAAAACAACACAAAGAATCAGAGAGAGAAAAAAATGCCTGGGAGAGGGAGAGAAATAGTTATAGGTGGAGGAGTAGTCGGATTAGAAAAAGGAAGAAGAAGAGATAGGGGAGAGGAGTAAGAATGTGTGTTGGACTGTGCATTGTTATGTTTGTTTTTTCCCCATACACACGTGGGACCTATGACAGCTTATTTCTGCTATGGAATATAAAGGGTAAAGGGCAATTGTGACTTTTTTTTTGTCTCACAATTCTGATAAACTCTGAAGTGTAAGATGTAAACTCACAAGTCCAAGAACAGAAGTCCGAATTGTGAGATAAAAAGGTCACAGTTACCCTTTACCCTCTATATTCTGTGGCAAAATTGTATCCAAAGACCATGTATGTTGGAATTTAATTTTTTTGTTTCAATTTACCAGGTTCCAACTGAATTTCTGAATATGTTACCCTATCTTTTTCTATTGTACATTCTGTAAAAGTAATGACTCAATTCAGTTTTAGTATTTTGCCAAGAAAAAACACATTCAACACTTCACAATACACTTGTTCAATACTGAAGCCACATTTTCAAAACTGTTTACACATTCTGCGATACAGAAGTCTGTGCAGATTAAACTGTGAATCATTTTCCATTGCTTTCAGACAAAAGGAATGCAGTGACCACATTTTTCAAAATCCACAAACACTCTTGTCATTCATACTTCACAACTGGCAAAACACTATACATTTTGAGCACATTTTTCAAATGCTAACACACTGCTTTCAAAATGGATAAAAGCACATTCAAATCAGAACGATGGCAAACTGTCCTTTTCTGCAGGAATTATATTGAAATATAAAATCTTAGCAAAATATTTATTATGAAACTGAATAATAATTATTCCAAACACAACTAAATGAAATTTCAGCTGAAAGCCAAGAGATGTCTTATTTTTAGCCTTTTTCTTCTTTTTTTCTTGGTTATCTTTCTTTCTTTTTTGGTTATCTTTTGATAAACGATTGGCTTTGGAATTATTTTGTTTGAAAACATAGATCAGGGAAGACGCATTGTTGGGGGAAAAAAGAGTGGCAGAGAGAGGGAGGAGTACAACCTTCACAGTACTGAACATCCATCCATCTATTCCTTAAATTTTCCCTAGTGCTAGTCCTAGGTATAGGATCATGGGGAGGCTGGAGCCTTTCCTGGGTCATAGGCAGGAAAACCCCATAGACAGATGGCCAGTCCATCACACACATTTATATTCACACTCACTTACAGCCTGCATGTCTTTGAATTGTGGGAGAAACCCAGAGGAAACCAACATCAATACAGAGAGAACATACAAACTCCACATAGAAAGGTCTCCTGCTGCAGCTGGGACTCCAATATTGCACATATAGTACCTCATTATACTAGACTTTTTAAAAATTATTATTATTATTATTATTGGTTCAGAATTTCTCTGAACCAAACTTTTTATATTAACTATTTGGCTAATTGACCTATTGGTAAGCCACGCCCCCTCAGTTACTGTTGCTGCCTCAGACAAACAAATGGAGTTTCCCACTGTCTTACAATGACAGCTGTTAGTGTGAAACCTAGGCTGAAGATGTTTTTGATATATTTTGAACACAGAAGGACCACCTTTTGTCGAGGAGCATTTAAGTAAGGCTTTAATATGCCATGGAGAAACATGGTCATCACAATCACAGGTGGCAACATCCAGGATCAACACTGTTCATGTGCCGCAGTCTAAGAAATAATTACTTTACATTTAACCAGTTTAATATGGAGAGGCACTGAAATGTAGACCTTCGTTTATGTGTTTTTGACCTACACTGTACATGATGTGAGAATAGTTAACATGGATTCATTAACTTTAACGTTAGCTAGTTTTATCCAGAGATATTAACGATATTTACAGACATTAACTGCTTGAGCAGATGAAAAAGGCCACTTAATGAGAGTATGACAACCAGAAAATACACGTTAAATAATAAAATAAATTCCAAATTCCATTGCCAATCCTCTCAGGATACCTGGAATCAGTGTTACAAACCTCAGGCACATCGATTTATTATTTATGTAGCATAAACACCATTAAAACAACGAGAGCTTCAGATCTTCCAGTGTTTCTCTATGGCGCTGCAACCTACAGATGTCCGAGTTCCATCTTCGTGCAGCTGATGCTCAACTGCCATTGGCTCATCTGTGTTCTAGAGGCAGGGCTTACCGATAGGCCAATTGTGTGATGTAGGTGTTAAGATGTTCATGTCTTTCTTTCTTCAATCAAAAAGAAATTAATTTTTCTGAGGAAAACATTCAAGGATTTTTCTCCATATATTGGACTTCAATAGGGATCAGTGGGTTGAAGGTCCAAATTGCAGTTTCAGTGCATCTTCAAATGGCTTCTACACAATCCCAGCCAAGGAATAAGAGTCTTATCTATTGAAACGATTGGCCATTATTAAAAAATAAATAAATAATCAAAAATGATGATCAAATGAGATGGAGTTTTTCACCCTACCCTACCTTTCTGAACTGAATTACACAGACGAAGAACGTGAACGTAATGCGTAAAGTCGAAGACACCCATCGCAGAGCTAGCAGAAGGTGAGTATTTGTGGTTAAAAAGTTTTTGTTTTCCTTTTCAGATTAAAATGTTCAATTGTTCCCTAGATGGGACCCTTATTCCTCAGCTGGGATTGTTTAGAGTCCTTTGAAGCTGCAAATTGGACCTTCAACTACTATATGTCCACTATATGGAGAAAAATCCTGGAATGTTTTCCTCAAAAACCTTAATTTCTTTTTGACCAAAGAAAGAAAGACATGAACATTGTGGGCGGCGTGGAGATGAGTAAATTATTAGAATGAGAGTCCAAAGAGCTGATTAAAACATCAGAATAATCCACAAGAAATAATATCTTTTGAAGCGAAAAGCTCCGTGTTGGTAAGAAACAAGTCCATCATTAACTCATTTCACTTCAACTTTAGCCAAAATACGAGTCTATAATCCATAAAAATGCTCCCTGCAATAAAAAGTCCATCTCCTGTCACTTCAAAATCCACCGGCATATTTGTTAAAACTTTATTTGACTGTTTTCGCTTGTAAACAGTGCTCTCTGTATAATTTTCACCTGAATCAGACAAAGTGACTTTTTTTCCTTGAAGAAAGCAATATTATGGATAGAGTGATGTAGTGCTAAGTTTCTGTTCCAATGAAGAAACTAAGTCATTTAAAAAAAAATCACATACATTTAAATCTTTCCAGCATGACTTGAATGTATCAGAATACACACTAAAGCAGGGTGGAAAGCGTGCAATCTAATGAAGTCAGCTTCAGCGCTGGTTTCCTCACGGGAAAGCCTTGTTTTCCTACGTCATCCACGTGAGAGATGACGGTCTTTGATGGTTTTATTTATGACATGCTAAGTTTCGTCCCTTTGAAGGATCAATAGATCAAGTGTGGGTGGGTTCCTGGGGCAGAGAGTTGACGCCGGTGTCTGGCGCATGTCTATAATTCATAGTCCTCCAGCTTAGGTAGCCAGGCTGCTCAGATGATTGTGTACAATAGCAGACAGCCCTCGACCCACCTCTTTCGAAACCCCTCGGTGTCCACCCCTGGCCCCCGGCGACCCCCGAGGGAAATCACAACTACTTCAAAGCGGCCTGCTGAAGGAAAGGAGAAGAAATATTTCGCATTCTATAATTTTTCATTCTTTTCCATCAAAACATCCCAGCTTTCTGAGACCCCAGAGAGCGGAGATTACTGACCTTCAGCGCCAACTTTCCTCTACTCGTTGTTCAGAAACAAGCGGCCCGTATTATAATACCATGAATTTCTATTTCTCTTTTCACAGTTGGTACCTGTAATGTAGACACTTCTCTTACAGGCATGTATTTTCTTGTTTTACAGCTCATTAAAGTTTCACGAGCGACTACTCGGCTTGTTTTCATTCAGGACACGTATCAAAATTGTTTGTCAGTGCGTGCGAGTGAGCGTCGTGCGGTCTCACTGAGGAGACAATATACTGCGTTTAGTGGAAGGGGCAAGGAGATGTCATGGGAGAAGAACATTACTCAGCCACTTAAGAGGTAGGAACCTTCAAAGCAATGTGTGCCGCAAGAAGGATTGAGGATGCGAAACACCGATCTGATAGGACCTGAGGGAGCAGTCAAGGTCCTTGTCACTCTGCTTATGAGATGGATTAACCATGAGTGACTGACAGGAAGTATATCTTCATACAGCCTGTCGAAATGAATCTAACATCTAACGTGATTATGCAACCGGTTATTATTGAATGTTATGTTGTTATTACGGTTGTGTAGTTTGGACTTAATTGCGCTTGCGTCCCTTTCTCATTACTTGTTTTGAATTAAACGGAATTGTTTATTATCCTGAGACTGTTTGGAATGAAATAACGGAGAGTGATAATATCATTCCTGTATCTCCTGTTCATTATTACTTCATAAAGTGCTTTGTTAAAAAACATTTATATTGACGCAGCGTGTCAAATGGACGATAGCATAAGCCTGCATGATCAGGCTTCCAAGGTTTTAACGTCTGACTGGGCCTTCTGCAGTTTAAGTGCCATCTATTTGTAATGCAAAATGCAGTCAGATAAAAACTTGGCTTGGTTTACTTCCGCATTAAATTGAGTCTTTGGAAGTGGCGCTAAAACATTTCCAAATGTTCCAGTGTTAAATGAGTTCTTTCTACCCAAGATTAATGTGGATAGACAACTGTAAGTAATTGTAGGTTGATTTTCCTACCAAAATAGTTTTGTTTAAGCATCCTGTAATATAAATGTGACCCTGGACCACAAAACCAGTCATTAGGGTCAATTTTAGGAAATTGAGATTTATACATCATCTGAATAACTAAGAATTTAATTGCTGTATGGTTTGTAAGGACAGGACAATATTTGGCCAAAATACAACTATATGAAAATCTAAAATCTGAGGGTGAAAAAAAAATTATATTAAGAAAATCCCCTTTAAAGTTGTTCAAAAGAAGTTCTTAACAATGCATATTACTAACCAAAAATTAAATTTTGATATATTTACGGTAGGAAATTTACAAAATATCTTCATGGAACATGATCTTTACTTAATATTCGAATGATTTTTGGCATAAAAGAAAAATCAACAAATTTGTTTGTCCAAGATGGAAGATGGGGTGTTTGAGTGTTTGATAACTTGTTTACTCAAAATTTTCCAATATAAATTGTGAAAGTATGTGGTTTTTGTCACAAGTAATAATGCATTAGTTCAAAAGTTTGTTATTTTATTCAGCAAGAATGAGTTAATTTGATCAAATATGAGTAAAGATGTTCATGATGTTACAAAATCACGATTTCCACAAAAATATTAGGCAGCACAACTGATTTCAATGTTGATAATAATAAGAAATGTTTCTTAAAGGCATAGTCCACGCAAAAATGAAAATTCTGTCATTAATTACCAAACCCATAAGAACTTTGTTCATCTTCAGAACACACATTAAGACATTTTTTATGAAATCAATGTGACATCAGTGGTGCAACCATAAAATGTGGTTACAAGAAGAAATTATTGAATAATATCTTTATTTTTGTTTTCTTAGCACACAAAAAGTATTCTCGTAGCTTCATAACATTACGGTTGAACCACTGATGTCACATAGAGTATTTAAATGATGTCCTTACTGGGCCTTTCTGGGCCTTGTGTCAGTTGCGTTGCTGTTGGATTTCATCAATTAATAATAGTTGTTTTCAATTAATAACAGAATTTTCATTTTTGGGTGAACTATCCCTTTAAGCAAATCAGCATATTAGCATGATTTCTAAATGATCATGTGACACTGAAGAATGAAAATTCATTTTTGTATTTAAATAAATGCAGTCTTGGTGAGAGTTCTTTCAAAAAAATAATCTTCTTGTAAAAAAAACCAAGGTAGTATGAGGTAATATGAATATTTTCCATAAAATGCAAATGTTTCTAAAATCATTCTAGAATCTAGACCAGTAGCCAAAGGCACAACATTTATTGCAATAAGAAGCATTTCATTAAACTGCTGTGCATCATTATTTTGGTATCTGAGTAACTGACTGCTCTTAGATGTTATGCAGAGACTCCCCTGGTATAATAGGGACAGGAAACCTGACGAGACCTTCTCTGCAACGGTCAAATGACTCAGGAGAACTTTTAAGAGTCCAGAAAAGGCTCTTCTTCTTCCTTCCTGCATGTCTTGAGCGGGTTGTCCTTGGTGCTTTTGTGGCCAGTCGTCAAGGGAGTTTTGTCTTTTGATGGTGAAAGAGACCACACACAATCTGATGCTGTCATCTGTAATTGGTTGCCAGCCCAGAGGACCCTCCTAGCTGCCATTCTTCTTTATCTCTTCACTCTTATCAGTCCTTTTTCTCCTGGAGTGTCAGCAGGGCACTAGATGTGTGTTCATACAATTGGAGGGCACTGCGGCAGTGATCAACCTTGGTCTTTGTGTTGCCAGGAACATTATTTTCTACTGAAAGCTCTGAAGTAACCTTTGCACCCGAAAAAGCTGTTAAGTCAGGTGAGCTCTGAAAGAAAAATATAAGACAACAGTTGATCAAACAGAGTGACCCCGAGCAACGAGATTTCTATCGGAACATAAACACCATATTTACAGAATAAAAAACTGAGAATTGTATCAGAAACATACAGAATAAAATAATGAAACTGAATGTCAAAAATAGGCCTAATATATAACAATAAAATTTGTAAGTGTCATATTGACTCCAGAATAAAGATAAGTTGATTTGTTTGGGATGGAGGAAGAGTGAGGTGTCAGCGAGGCAGTACGTACCTAATAAATCAGTCATGGCATCTGAGGCCAGAGTGAACTGCTGAAAAATTCACTTTTATTTTCTACCGCTTTTGAAATCGTAAAGTTTGTTCCTTGAGTCATCATTTTAAAGCGTTTTAATGGCATGTAAGGTCAAAGTCCTCATTGTGAACTATCCCTCTGTTACAGTGAAAGCAAGCGCGGAGCTGATTCGCTTTGATGGATTATAGTCATTTTAATAATGGAGCTAAATTTGGAGGTGGATAACGCCAACATGAGTCCCACCCGTTCAGTCTATTGTGGTCTCAACAAATATATAACACGATTATCTGTCCCTCATGTCCTTATTCTAGCTGTTACTTGGCTCAGTGATGTTTATGAAATTCAGGCATTAAAGGTGAAGTGTATTTTTTATGCGCCACTAGGAGCAGGTTTCACTCTCAGGTGCTGTCAGATGAAAGAAATTTCATGGGCAAAATCATTCTATTGTCTAAATGAAGCACATTTCACACAGAAGTCACTTTCAAACCATGCAACAAATCCACGTGAGCAAGATTAACCCGTTGCGCAATTCCTGATTGCATAGATTTCTACTAAAATTACTCTTGATTGTTGCAATCGTAGAAACATATTGCTGCGTAATTCTGACTTTTGTCTTGCAATTGTGAATTATATCTTACAGTTTAGACTTTTTGATATAATCTCACACTTCTAAGGGACAAAAATAGAATTGCAAGATATAAACTCAGAATTCAGACTTTTTTCTCACAATTACAAGTTTACATCTCTTCGAAGTTCTTTTTTTAAAAGGTACTTTCAAATGGGAGGTGGCTGTCCTGAACCCTAACTCAACCCTAACTGAACCCTAATTTATGAAAATGTTATTGAAATATTTTTGGGATTTTTTTTCCATTGTTGTTTTTAAAAATATCTGATTCTTTTAAAAAGTGAAGTTCAATAAAATGTTATTTTATATTTTCTTTGTAAATTATGAAACTTTATGTAAAAAAATATATATATATGTGTCCCACATTTTTCATGTCACTACTGAAACAGTGTATATTTTAGTCCATTGGCTGAGACTGATTATTTATGATCAGGACATATTCCTGATTAGTTGTGAGTAGATAGTCCCCATCATTTTGAGGTAAATGTGTTCAGAAATCTGAAAATCTGTGTGTAACTTTAAGGAAATTAACTACCAAACACTTTTTTTCTGCAAATAAGCACACTTTTTTGTGAGATATTCCCATAACATTTAGTTTTTATATGTGTACCACTGTTCAGAAGTGTGCTAGCTAACCATGTGCTGATTAGCATCTTTGAGCTAGTTTCAAAAGTATCTAAAATTGTCACTATCGAAACATCTTTGTTTTTTTAAGTGTTATTCCATAAAATTGTCACTACCAAAACAGTCACGACCGAAACATGTCATCATGGTTTTGGGAGTGACAAAAGGGAACACATAATCCTCACATTTGGGGGAAAATTGAAAAAAAAAATTAGTAGAATCGATTTTAGCAATTTTTTTGTATTTTAGTATGTTTTAGTGTTTTAGTATGTGGGTTAAAATTCTGTAATGTGATATGGTCGCTACCAAAACATTACTGTCACTACCAAAACATGGGATATTTTGTCAAAAATAAACTACACTGTATTATCACCTAAGATGTTATAATCATTTTTGGTTCAATGTATATTCAAACTGATGAATTTGAAATCAGTATGATCAACTTTTTGTCTTTTACAAAGAAAAATTGGATTCAAAATACAACAAATCCTCTAAATTACACTTGAAATGTTGTTAAAAATGTGACTGTTATTGATTTGCCTCTAAAAAAACTTAAAATAGAAAAAATATATATTTGCAATGTAGATGTGAGCTAAATCTTAATAGGTCAGTATAACCCTTCTAATTAAATTAGTATTACTGTGTTTCGGCAAGACAAATGTGGGGGGAGGACAAGTATTCTAAAACATTCAGAAAATACAACATTAGAATTAACTGCACAATTACATAAAATGTGTAGCTTGGATATTATACAATTTGCATACATACAATATTTTTTAGGAAGTTTCCAACTCTGACTTTGGTTCTGTTTTTCTCCTATCTTTTTAAAAATTGTGACTTATCTCGTAATTATGACTTTTTCTGTGTAATTGTGAATTGTCGTACAATTTAGACTTTGTACGAAGAGGGGGAAAAAAGTCTGAATTGCAAGATTCACAAAACATTTTATCTTACCACTAAGTGTTCTCCTAAATAGCAGTAAAAGTTTTCAGCTAAGAGTTTTCTCTTAATACATATTAACAAAGCTGCTGAGACAAACTTTTACTAAGGAATAGAGAAAAGTCTAAGAGTAAGGGCGGCGTTGACCTTGTTGCTATATGGATGATGTCAGCATTCCTACTAACTATACACAAAGTGATTGGCTGTCAGAGATTTGTTCATAGAAATATTGTAGAGCGCAATATTATGTTGTCATATTCAAACTAATTAAAAAAAATAAATAAATAAAAACATGATGCCACATTCAAATAAAGATTTTAGAATGCAGGCTCTAATTAAACAAGTATATGTCCAGCTAATTGTCAGCCTTTTACATGTGTGCTTTTCATAAACAGTTAGCTGATATGCATATAAACAGCCTTTTTTATTAACAGAATAGAATAACCATGGCTGATAGTAATATGCAAATGTAAATGAAAACTAAACTGGATGCAAGAACAGCTGTTACTTCTTGCCAAACTTGTTAATCAAAACAATGATATAATCAAATGAAAGAGTTGGGATAACCTCCAAAACCAAAAAAAAGTTGTGTGGGAAAATATATGTAAAAAAAAAATGCTAATAAATAGACAGTGTTTCTAAAAAGTTTAAAGTTCCTGAGGCAGATTGCCAGCAACAGCCTTTTTGGACTTGGTCTTAGTGATTTAGGTGTCCTCTTCACTACTCCTAAACTTTCACAGATTTAGGAGCTAGTTTTAGTGCTAAAACACTTGCTCTAACAGTGAAATACTCTTAGAGCAAAAATGTAGGAGTTCTAAATTTAGGATTGACACGCCCATTATTTCTACACTGTAAAAAATTGTTGTAAAAAAACGGCCAAAATCTGACAGTAACGTACTGTTTTCCATTAAAACAGTAATGTACTGTAGAAAACAAAGCATTCTGGGCAATATTTTGCTGTTTAAGAAATTGCTGTTAATTTACAGCCAATTTTTAACAGTTCTTTGCTGTATTTAAGTAATACGTTTTTTTACTGTTTGCAATGCATTGTGGGCTGTGATAAATACAGTACAATGCAGTATTTTGTATTTTGAATTGGGTGTAACGTTACAAGTGCCAGCACAAGTGCGTTGCTGAGTCAGTTTTTGTTAATTTGCCATTTTCAAGCACCCAAAATCATTTTCATTTTTTTTTACAAATGTCATTTGTAAACACTTTGTTCCCGAAGAGGACACGTTCCACGGATATCTGCCTTATATTGCCATTTGCCATCCGAAGTCCTTCAACTGCATTGAACTGCATCTACACGGTAATTCAAAGCATTTTCTTATATTCCTCACCAGTATTTTATTTAGGTAGGATTACCAGAAGTATTGTTATGACTTTGATGCTCAGTAAGTTGTCGAGCTAAAGACTGTATGGTTTTAAAATGGCTCTTCAGTGCTGAAATGTGAATAGTTCAAACATTTACAGTCACAAGGTTTTATAGATTGTAAAACATCTCTTCACCGCTAAAATGTGTGAATAATTAAAGCATATACATGCATTTTACAGTCTCCAGGATATATTAAGTTTGTTTTAAATAATTTCTAAACTAATTAGATTAAAACTGTTAAGTTGGTTCCTGTTGAAAACTGTCCAGTTATTTGTTGCTCGTTATTAATGGCTTCACATTCTTTTAATGTTAGTTTAAAGGTTGCATATCTTTAAAATGAGAATATAAATATATATATATATAAATATATAATATTCATTCATCTTCAGAACACAAACTAGGATATTTTTGATTAAATCTGAGAGGTATCTGAACTACACATAGGCAGCAACGAAAAGTGCAATGACATTGCTGCCAATGTGCAGTTCACATACCTCTCAGATTTCATCAAAAATATCTTAGTTTGTGTTCTGAAGATGAACAAAGGTCTTGCCTGTGTGGAGCAACATGAGGGGGAGTAATTAATGACTGAAATCTCATTTTTGGGTGAACCAACCATTTAAAAACATCTTTTAAAATGTCTGGTCCCTACAGGTGTGTGCCACTGAAGCTGACACTGAGACAACCCTGACTGTACCTGCAAGTCCTCGCCTGATTCTACTTGGTATACATTTCATTGATAGACATATTCAATTGCTATTTTTCTTTTTATGTACAGCAAGGTAAAATGCATGTTGCTATTACTTGAAGTTTCAGGTGGAACATGTCAGGTGACTATTAAGCACTGGATGATCACGCTTGAGGGTTGTGTCATATCTGAAGGCATCACACCAAACTTTTTGACGGGACTTGCTGCTGTATTTGCAATCTACTACATCCTTAACCTTCAATATCAAGAAAAAGCAGCCTGTACTCTGGAATTCATTCAGAGGTTTGAATTTCCTTTGTCGTCATTATAGCTTTTCATGAGTTATAATTGTTGAAACCTGCATCACCAGAAACCATTACTTTGTCTAAAGAGATAGTTTGCATTTATACCTACTTTTAGTAAGTACCTGTGAGCAATACCATCTTATGTTAAAACCATCTTATGTTGCTTATTGCAGCTTGTAAAGTTTGCAAAATTAAATGTTTTTGCTTAGAAAAAGCAAAATAATCTGCCAGTGGGGTAAGCAAAATAATCTTATTTTTAAACAGAAAACAAGATTATTTTGTTTACCCCATTGGCAGATTATTTTGCTTGTTTCAAGCAAAAACTCACTTAATTTTGACTTGTTCTTACTGAAAACAAGACAGCCATTTTTACTTGTCTAGAAATTCCTTCTTGATTTAAGAATTTTAAAATATTTTGATTGGAAACAAGATAAAAAATCTGAAGAAAATCTTTTTTTTTTTTGACATGCAGGATTAGTTTTGCTAGTCAACACTATCAGCAATGATTTTGTAATATAGGTTGTATTCTACATTGACAATTCTTGAGTTATTTTGATAACATATTTTGTTTGCTGATGTTTTACAGAGTTGGAAGACCTCAGGAGATGCCATGCAGCCAGGTCGTCATGATTAAGTGGGTGTAAAATGACAATGTCATTCACCTAGGACTAGAACTCTTTTAAAAGGTACACAAGCCTCCTCACTGTAATGATAACAAAAGTGCTGAAAAAACCCTGAACAAATGTTTTCTTTCACTAAAATATTTCACTAAATTTGTTGTTTTGAGTAGTGCAGACTAAAAAATGTTCAAAAAATGTTAAATGTTAATGTGTTTGACCTCAGGTTTTCAGGTTTGTAACTTATGTTGTAATCTTTGTGTCTGTTATTTATTTGCTTTATTGCCATTGTTTTTAAGTAAGAACAAAAATCTCCCTGTCATTATCAAGTTTTTGCTTGTTAGCCAAAATCTTTCCTCACCATTTTTTTTTTTTTTACTTTTTTTTAAATTATTATTGTCGTTGTTTTTAGAATCCTTGTTAAATGTTGACTGCTCTTTTGAATAAATCTTTATTTTGATTCATATCCTCTAAGTGTTTCCTTGTTTAGATCTTTCAATATAATGTATATTAAGTAGGTAGATGTTTGTAGCCCACAGAAATCTAGTGTTTGACTAAATCTAATTACAACGTCATTGGTTACATTAAATGCACTCGTTACAAAAGCATAAAATATCATTAGATTTAAAATAAATATAAAAAAAGTAATCTTCAGTCTAGTTATGTATATCCATTTTAAGGCTATTTTACAATAAAGAGTGAATTTAAAGTAAAAATAATGATGTTGAAAATTGAAATCATCACAGCAGTGTACTGCATTTAATTTTTACAGAAAAAAGCTGTTAAATAATTCACAGTATGAATACTGTAGAATTACAGTAGATTGCTGGCGACTCTGCTGCCAGCATTTTACTGTAAATTTGAAGAAAACGGAATTATACTGTATTTCATTTCTACGGTAATAAACTGTAAAATAATTTCACAGTATGAATACTGTAAAATAACAGTACATTGCTGGCGACTCTGCTGCCAGCACATTACTGTTTTTTTACATAAAAATTTTTTACAGTGTAAGATTTTCTCCTAAATCAGCAAGTTATGAGCTACTTTTAGCCTTAAGATATTTTGTGAATACGGGCCCAGAATTAAATATTTTTTTCTTACAATTCCAATTTTTCTTACAATTTCTTACTACTTCCAATTTTTTCTTCATCTTTTTTAATAAGGTAAATGTGACTTTTTCACCACTCTGATTTTTTTCTTGCTTTATATCTTACAATTTAGACTTTTTTGAATTACAATATATAAACTAAGTATTCTGACTTTTTTTCACAATTCCAAATTTACATCTCTTCCAATTTGTAATTCTGTTAAAATCTTTTTTAATAAGGTATTTGCACAATTCTGACTTTTTTTTTCTTGCAATTGTGAATTTATATCTTACAATTTAGACTTTTTTGGCAATTTAACGGGGAAAAAATCTGAATTTTGAGATATAATCTCACAATTCTGAGGAAGAAAGTCAGAATTGAAGATATATGCTCAGAATTCTGACTTTTTTCACAATTCCAAGTTTACATTTCTTCCATCTCTTTTTTAAAAAGGTAATTGCGACTTTTCTCATAATTAAAAATTCTTTAAAAAAGTTGTCTTGAAAAAAGTTGCTCCTAGTGACAAAATTCTAGGAAAACTCTTAGAAATGTGGGTGTTTCCTCTTAAAATTAAAGAAAAGATCCTGATAAAGATAAAAGTCATTCAGAAAGCATCTTGACCCTTAAAATAGGTCTTAAGGTCCAAAATTGTTTGGAGAACAGATGAGGACTTTTAAGTGGCTTAGAAGTTTCTTTAGCAGTAGAGAAAATGGACGAAATATGAAGAGAAAGAAGAAATATGTTGTACGCAATGCATGACAGTAACTTAATAAGATGCTGCTGCACATTAGATTGTGTTTGTGACCGATCTTATTAGATATATATATAAATATATATATATATATATATATAGTGTGTGTGTGTGTGTGTGTGTGTGTGTGTGTGTGTGTGTCTGTGTGTTCGTTAAAACTGTTAAAAAAATACACCTTTAATTTCAAAGTGATAGCTTATAATAGACCCTACACTTTAATGTGCTTTTTTATTTCCTGCTTGGACAACCAACCAATCACAGTCTTCAAAAGACTGTCATAGCTAGCAACGGGGTCAGCCCCGCCTCCTCACTAAGATAAAAGTTTTTGTCTTTTCCTCGCTTAGTGTTGCTCTTCTTCCTGAATCACTTTTAAGCTAAGACTCCTACGTAAAAAAGCTAAATTAGGAGCTTTCTGAGAGGAGAAGCTTTAAGAATACGGCCCTGAATTAATTATTATTTTTCTCACAATTCTAAGTTTAGATTTCTTACAAGTTCCAAGTTTTTCTTCATCTTTTTTAATGGTAATTGTGACTTTTCTCACCACTTTTTTGTCTTGATTTATATCTTACAATTTAGACTTTTTTGGCAATTCTGTGGAAAACAATCTGAATTGCGACTGACTTTTTTTTCACAATTCCAAATTTACATCTCTTCCAAGTTCCATTTTTTGTATTAAGGTAATTGCAACTTATCTCACAGTTCAGACTTTTCTTCTTGCAATTGTGAATTTATATCTGCAATTCTGACTGAAAATGTTACATTTTGTGCGATAAACTCAAAATTGCAAGAAAACTGTTTAATTTTTCCCGCAGCCGAAACAAGGTCCAATAAAGAAATGCGCTTTTTGGAAGACACAGTTAATATATTTCAGCAGTGAACGTTTACAAAAATAGTGCAAACTGTTTTACAGTTTACTGCACTTTGTTATTCTTCTCACTACTTCCATACAAAGGATAATAAACAGATACATTTACTTCCGCATTGAAAAAAAGAGCGACCTGCTCCATACATAGAAAAGAAACTTCTATTAGGCTTCTTTTTTAAAAGTACAATTCATTTTTTTAACTATGAAACTTTTTAAATGAAGAACAAATTACTTTTGTGTGCCTTAATCCTTTTCTAAATGAATATTGCCCCCTATTACATTGTGACTAACTACATTCAGTATGATTGACAACAATTATTTCACTAACCAGATATGTTCTCCATGTACATGAGACAATATGCTAAACACATTGGCCCAGACAAGACAAAGAGCAGGCCAGAATGAAATGACAGAGAGTGACGAGAGCAGAAGATTCGCGGAAAGCAGGAAATCGCCAGGGAAACAGAGGTGACAGGGACTGAGAGGGAGGGAAAGGCTGTTTCTGCCTTGTTGCTCCAGAGATTCATTGCTCTCCTCATCAATCATGGAGGGCTGATGAAATTGTTCCTGCCCAGAGAGAGCCTCATGGCTCTCATGTGCAGAGTTGGCATAAATCCTGCTGGCAGGGAATAGAAGTGGATTATATTGTGCAAATTAATTGTTGCTTGAATTTGCCACTTTTTCTTCTTGCCCGCCGAGGGCTTGGAACATGAGCAGCGTATTGTCTTATTCTCATAGCTGGCTTTTTTTTTCTGTGCTGGCACATCTCCTAGATTCTTAGCTTCTCAAAGGGATCATGTCAAGAATTTCATTTTGAAAGGGAAAAGGTTGAAGATCAGCCTCTGAGAGCAATTTCCAGATGCAAGTGTTTCAAACAGCAGGTCAAAATGGACAAATCTTAGTTATTTCAGCCAGAAGCCCCAGCAGGACATGTACAAATCCACACCTTCACTGAAGAACAAACAAAGAGCAACGCCTTCGCTACCTGCAGATCACTCATTAATGCGTTCAGTTTATTTTTAGACCACTTCCCCTTTGTTTGATCAGGCCAGAGCTGCAGACAAGCTTGGGAACGTCTCTCTCATTAGTGTTTAACACGGGACTCCTGCAGTCAAGGTCAACGGTACCCCTGTGCCTCAGCCACTGTTGGGAAGGCCTTGCCAAAACTAATGAGAGGACCACCGGTCGCAGAGAACAACTACTACTTCTCGTTTCTTTATTTGCCTGCTCTGGTTCAATCATTGTCCCTTGCCTGACTAAAAGGTGATTTTCTTTGCATTTATTTGCTTGCAGTTAGTTGTAGCCTATAGTAAGTTAACGCAGAGAGTTACAGATGTGACATTTATTTTATTATTAATTGGATTTATTTTATGTATTTTGATGTTTATTGCTAGGCATTTCTAAAAAAAAATTAAAATCACAGAAAGTAAACAAGTGCGGGTGTGGACATTTGTGACCCTGGACTACAAAACCAGTCATACGTAGTACAGGTTTATTTGTAGCAATAGCCAAAAATACATTGTATGAGTCAAAATTACTGATTTTTCTTTTATGCCAAAACTCATTAGGATATTAGGTAAAGATCATGTTCCAGGATATTTTGTACATTTCCTACCATAGATATATGAAAGCTTAATTTCTGATTAGTAATATGCATTGCTATAAGAACTTAATTTGGACAACTTTCAAGGTGATTTTCTCAATATTTAGATTTTCTTTCACCCTCAGATTCCAGATTTTCAAATAGTTGTATCTCGGACAAATATTGTTCTGTTCTAACAAACCATACATCAGTGGAAAGCTTATTCATTCAGCAATTTCAAAAAACTGACCCTTATGACTGGTTTTGTGGTCCAGGTCACATTTGTAACATGAATGTGCGAGGATTAATTCGCTTCCAGTTATATTTAGCTTTACAAAGCTTGTTATACTGCTGAATATTTCAAATTAGTGTTTCTTGTCATATTATTTTAATGTATTGTCGTAATTATAAACACAACTGTTTGTAGTATACACAGTTTACACACCGTTTACTGCACTTTGCTATTCTTACCTGTAAATTAGCGGCTAACGAAACGGAATTCTTGACAGAAAACTACTTCCGCGTTGCAGAATAAAATGATTGTAAAATAAACAGCTCAAATGACCTTGTGAGTCTGACCATCAACATTTTATAAAGGTTAAGCATCTAAATGACAGTTTTTGTTGTTAAAAAAAATAGGCCTAACAGAAAAAATCCTCCGATGCCTGCATATGCTAACTGTACGTTTTCCTTTGAAGGCAGATCGATGCTTCAACAGTAAAACAGCAAAAAAAAAAGCGAAAGAAAAGTGGAGAAAATCCCATTTATTCACAATGAATGCAACTAAAACTCACAAGCAGTGTAATACTGCCCTCTAGAGGATCTTGCACAGAAAATAATTTTGCAGTACTGGCCAAAATCATGATGTTGTCATTGTCAAATCTTTAATTATATTTCTAAATTCAGCATGCGGGTCAGCAGTTGATCTGAGGAAAAAAACTTACATGGACTAAATATGGTCAACGTGTCGTCTTGGACTGGTCATTTGAATTTAAATGCATAGTGAAGATGCTTTGGGATTACGGGAATCCACAGAATATGAACATGTAAATTCCGGTCCAGCTTCGTGCAGACAGTGCATCGCACGTCAACCACAGAAGTACCAACCGCACATCAAACCACAGTTGTTGAACACACATGTAAGAACAGTGAACGAATCTTTCTTTTGAGTCGGATGTTTTCAGTAAACCATTTCACAAAACCGACTCCAATAGTTCTCGAGTCAGCAACTTAACTGATTTATTGAACCGACACGTCAATTTGTCAGATCCACGTTAGCTAGCTAGAGATTTGTTTTTAAATAAAACGTGGAACTACTATAAACATGATTGTGTAACACTTTTATCAACGTGATAAAACAGAAATGTTAAATACATTTTCAGAAATATTAATTCATTTTGTATCGTTTCTTAACGACTTTGTGTTTATAAGCTGAACAGCGACAAATTGCAATAAGCACTCAACTTTGACAGGAGACTTGTTAAACAGCAACATGTCCTGCACGTGATGGCGCAATAACGTCATCACGAATCACTTTAATGTTTTGAACCGAGCTGTTCGAAAGAACCGATTCTCGGAAATGACTCGGATTCACAACAGCACACTTGTTGCATGTGTGAAACAGTTCCAGCAAACTCCTCCCATGGACCGCCCACAGCGGGTGCTTCACAGCGGAGCATCTTGCTTTTTTGTCTCACCCGTTGAATACTTAGTTGACAAACAGGGCTTGAGGGTTGGAGTTTTAATTTTAAGAGTAGTTTATGGGTTGTTACGGTAACGTGCGTCGAAGTTGCAGTGTGCGATTAAATGTGTGAGAACGGTCGCGGAAATTACAATGTGGCTAAACTAACTCTTAGTTAGGACTGAGAAGAACAAGCTGGTAAGTGAAACATTTACTCAGTAGCTACTCGACTTGTAGATCGTGGAGGTCCCTGAAGATAACCCAGAGAATCTATAGAGAAGATAAATGAAACGTATAGAACTTAATTACATTTGAATGACTAATTTATATATTTGTAACTAATAGATATAATGTAGTAATGCTAGTTAATGTCATTAATGCATGTTATTAGGTAGTATTACAAAAAAAAACTCACTTTTTATAGGGTTCTTGAGTTGTAGAAACCAGCTGTAGATGATTCCCTGACACAGTAGATAACTTAACTAGGGTGTTTCATTGCCTGAACTTCAAAAAATAGCGAGCTAATTACCTAGAAATCATTTTAGGCACTGATTTATTGATACCTCTGGGGAAAGCGTTTCTGAATTTCACCTAATGCAAAAATACTGGGTAGTTCACACACAATTAAAACTATTTATTCTGTGGAGCACGAAAGAAGATATGTTGAAAAATGTCTCATTGTCCATACAGTGAAAGTCAGTGGGGTCCTGTTTTGTTGCGGATGCCAAATACTTCCAGTGTATGTACAAAAACATCATGTTCCACAGAAAAAAGTCGTACAGGTCTGAGATGGCATGTGGGCCGAGCTGGGTAGATTACTTACAAATTGTAATCAGTTACTGTTTCCAGATTACATGACAAAATTGTAGTCAGTAATGTAATCAGTTACATTATATATTTTAGATAATCTAATCAGATTACTTTTAGATTACTTTTGACTTAACTCGTTTATCACATTGATCTAAACAGGATTATCTTGTAGCATAATGATGTAAAAAATGCAAAGAGTAAGAAAATATGTTCCATTCATTGTAATTTACAACATGAAGCTCATTAAACATTTTATTACATCAAGGTTTCCCAAACTAGGGTTCGAACAGGAACTGCAGAGGGTTTGTGGGTTTAATGAAAAGTTAACAATTAATTAAATCATAAAAAAATGTAGTTAAAATAAATCATTTGAAAAAGTCCTTTTCAAGGAATGTCTCTTTACTTGGTGGCCATATTTGCAATGCCTCCGGTGCAACTCATATGAGACCAAGTCCAATCTTAATGAATGGGGGAATTCTGAAATCTCAAAAACTGCTCACTGAACTCACAATTAAATTACATGTATCAAATCAGCAACAAAAATCTTAAATTAATTGCCCCATGAATGTTGTTTTTTATGCTCAAATAGTGTGTAAAAAGACCTATTTTTCAGCCTAGACCAGCCATTTTCAGGTTTCTATGGGAAATGTAACTCTTTCATTTAGAAGCTGGGACTATTCCTCCATATTGCGCGTTGCAGTTTTTCCCATTCATAAGTATAGGAGTGAACCGTCATTGTGTTTCATTAGTCTTTGTTTTAAAATAACAATTTAAATAAAACACTTACTAAAAAAGATGAAATATTTTTATTTACCTGCATGCCATGTGACCATTAATCAACATCAAAGAAACAGTGAACATGCAAATGTGATACTTAGTTATTGAAATATTTCACTTAAAATTTCAGGGGTACTTAAAGTAAATATATTTGGTGTTAGATGACAAAAAATTTGGGAATGCCTGCATTGCATGTAAATAAGAAATAACTTGCATTTTAATGAGTATGAAAGGCAAAAGTCTTTCAAAGACACAATAATACATGGTTAAAAAAAACCTACCGAGTGATAATTCAAATAGAAATTAATCTGTTTATCAGTAGCTGATGCAATGTTGAAACCCTTTTGCAAATCCAGTGGTCAAATGCTGTGTCGCCATCTGACTAATGACTAGTCTATGTGTGAATGTCCACAAAACTTTCTGAATGTATATAATTGGTAGGCTATTTTGGAAAGGAAAATTTAAAAATGAAAAAGAGAAATTAGGGGGAAATCAATAAATTATGAATAATTTGTTGTTATTGTGTGAATAATATGTAATCGTGTAATCCATAAAGTAACTGTAGTCTGATTACGAGTACTTTAAAATGTAACTTACTCTAATTACAAGTACTTCATTTTTGGAATCTGATTACATTATCCTGATTACATTAGTACCAGCTCTTGGGTGAGTAAAAATGACAGAATTTTTACTTTTGAGGGAATTATTGGAACTCCACTGAAGCATGAAATACCATCATATGTTTGCAGATATTTAGGAAACATGTTCACATACTTGTTTCTAAGAAAAACAATCACAGCTAGTTATTCTACTTCGAAATGTGCATTCCATATCAGAATTTCAGTTTTTGTTATGGTCTGTGTGATTCTGCCCACTGCCAGTTTAGTCAGTAGTATTTTGACACCCCAGGTTGCCAGTTCTTGGAAAACACAACGTATTGAAAGCCAGCAAACGAACTAGGTCAGAGATCGAAAATTCTACCTGACCTAAAAAGCACCGGCAGCCATATAAAAAGGCGCATTAACACGTGGATAAATCAACTCATCACTTACTCGTTCCTGTTGTGTGTTCTCAATCTGGCAACCCACGTGAGCGTCAAGTTCTGCCAGTCGAGTCTGGACTTAATTGTTGTCATAATTGGTGTAAACGGGTCTTTAAAACAAGCTGACGTTGACTTTAAAGTCCTGTTAACATCAAGAACGACAACTATATTGGCATGCACATGCTTTAAAAGCTGGAGCTCTTTAAAGCCAGATGAATTGACTGTTAATGTTTTTAATGTTTTTCAGCTGAAAAAAAAACATTCTGTAAGTGCTTCCAGTGATATTGTTCCTCTGTTCTGGTCATTTTAGCTTCGGTGTGAACTTAATAGTTACTTGTTATCGCTGTAAACTGGCCTTCAAAAAGTTGACGTCAACTTTAAGAGTCCACTTAATGTACTTAAGCCAGGTCAGCAGTTGAACACGGATGATAAATGAGGCTGTTTACTCTCCTCCGGTCATGCTTTGAAATGCTGCAGCCTTAATTGCATTACCTAACTGGCCTGAGTACTTGCTCATGTCTGTTATTAGAAGTTCACCAGTCAACCATCTCACCAGACAACCCAAGTCCTAATTCACCAAAGCACTTGGTGAATAAATTAATATAGCAGAACCGAAAGAATAAGATTATGCTTAAGGAGCCGGGCAGAAATGTGACGTCTTACTTAGTGTGATTTATGACCAGAGGCGCCCCATAAGCTCAATTCATGCGAATTATGTATTGAGTGAATCAACTGCAGTGGGAGTCTGACTTGTTTTTGGCCTCATAATTAGCAGATGGTGAGTATGGATGCATAAAATTTTCATTCATGAATGTTAGACTGTGAATGAACTCATTTTCGTGCAGCAAACAGAACAGATTCGGTGCGCCATCTGATATTGCAGTCTTCATTCTGGGTGGATAAAATACCAGTTTAACCCATCATAGGCTTTACAAAGACGGTCTATAATTGGAGACATTGTTTGCCCTCTCATGGCAACATAGTTGTCGTTGCTGCAGTGTTTTTGTCAGTGTGGGAACAGACTCAACCTATTATTAGGCAGATGGGATAAATATGTAAGTTTACAGTTGGTATCAGATGTGTGTGGGATCAAGTTGTGATGGCGTCAAGGGTGCAGCTTGCGAGCAAGACAGCTTGAATCAGAATTCTGGGAAGCATTGGTGCATAGGAAACCAAGACGAGCGCTGTTTGAACGTGTCAGCATCTGATATAGGCATCTGGTTAACTGCATCCTAACTGCCTTTTTGCGATTATCAGATACCTCTGTGCGCGAGCGTAGCGCAGCACAGACGTAGGTTCACCAGGAAGTCTCATGTCAGGCTGCACATCAAAGGAAGTATACTTGTTTGTATCATAGATGTTCTGTGTGGCTTTCATTATGACAGAGGCATCGATATAAATGAGTCACCGCAGCTGAACCATGTAAACAACTGCATTTTGTGGTCGTTTTGCACATTCTTTGTGTCACTCTTTGGGTGTACCTTGTGGGAGGTTTTGCCTGTAACGTGCCTTTTGCTTTCTCACATTCGTTCTAGCACGTGCCTGTCCCCACCTCAACTAGACCATGGGGTCATTCCGAAAGCCCAGACCCCGTTTCATGAGCTCGCCTGTGCTGTCCGACCTCGCCCGCTTTCATGCCAGCTCGCCAGCACTGCAGCTGTCCAACGCTAGTGTTTGGAACAGGTGGGTGGTTCCTTTTCCCAAGGATGAGAGAGAGAAAAGGCATTGTTTTGTTAAATGGCATGAGACTTGAGGGGTTTTTATATAGACACAAAACATTTTTTAAGGAAAAGTTCATTCAAAGATGACAAATATGTCATTGTTTACTCATAAAATATTCTTAAGTATATTTTCCATAGTCAATTATATTTTTATGATTATCATGAATTATTAGTTCATAAATATTATCACATTTCTTGGGCAGTAGCACCACATGACACTTTACATTTATGTATTAAGCTGATCTTAGCTAAGCTGCTCATAAAAATGTGTGGCAAGTTCATGTGAGTTTAAAAACGTACTATATTCTACTTTTAAGAAAAAATGTAATTTAATTTTAAAAATGTCATGTGGTGTAACTATCAAGTAATAGGTAATAACAGATTTTGCCTTCCCCCTTGAATACATGTCAATGTGCACATTATTATTTTCCAAAAAGTTTTGAAATGTAATTTGTTAACAAATAGCATGATTAATTATTTTAGAAATGTTAGTTTTTAAAGGGCAGTTGCACCACATGACAGTTTACAAACTGAACTAACCTTATCTTGTCGTAAAAACACGTGGCAAGCCCATGTGATTTTGAAAAATATCGGAAGTATTATCAGGAAAATTTTTCATTTAAAAATGTCATGTGATCATTTCCTTAGAAGTTTTAAATATAATTTGTCAAGGTAGATTCTTTTTAGCAAATAGCATGGATAATTATTTTAAAGATATTACTATTTTGGGGCAATCGCACCATATGATATTTAAGATCCTGAACCAACATTATCTTGTAATAAAAAACACATGGCAAGTTCATGTGAGTTTAAAAAAATTAGATTTGACTTTAAAAATGTAATGTTGTGTAACCATCACGTCTTTACAGCTTGAGTACATGTGAATGTACATATCATTATTTTCCCTAAACAAATTCAATATAATTTGTCAGGGTAGATTCTTTTTAACAAATAGCATTAACAATTATTTTTAAGTATTATTATTTTTGGGCAGTCACATCACATGACATTTTACAACCTGAACTAATCTTATCTTGTCATAAAAAAAGCGTGGCAAATTTGAAAAACATTTATAAAAAATTTGTTTGACTTTAAAAATGTCATGTGGTGTAACCATCAACTTTTTTCAAGAAAAATCTACTGACTGTCAAGTAGCCTTTAAATCAAAAGTAATAACATTGTATATAATGTAATATTGTGAAATAGTATTACGATGTAAATCAATGTTTTTCTATATTAATATACATTAAAATTGTATTTATATCTGTAATTAAAGTTGAATTTCCAGAATCATTACTCCAGTCTTCAGTGTCACATGATCCTTCAAAAATCATTTTCAATTAGCTGATTTATTATCAGTGCTGGAAACAGTTGCGCTGCTTAATTTGTTTTTTTTTTTGGAACCTGTGATACTTTTTTCAGGATTTTTTTGATAAATAAAAGGTTAAAAAAAGAACAGCATTTATTTAAAATAGAAAGGTTTTCTAACAATATACACTACTGTTCAAAAGTCTGGTGTCAGTAAATTTTTATTTGTTCTTTTTTTTTTAAAGAAATCAACACTTTTATTCACCAAGGCTGTTCTTTTTAACTTGTTATTCATCAAAGAATCCTGGAAAAAGGTTGCAAAAAAAATATTTGGCAGCATAACTGTTTCCAACATTGATAATTCTAATAATAAATCAGCATATTAGAATGATTTCTGAAGAATCACAAAGACTGGAGTAACAACTGATGAAAATTCAGCTTTGCATCACAAGAATAAATGATATTGTAAAGTATGTTAAAATAAAAAACATTATTTTACATTGTAATAACATTTTGCAATATTACTTTTTTCTGTATTTTTGATCAAATAAATGCAGCCTTGATGAGCAAGAGACTTCTTTAAAAAACATTAAATGAAACATATACACTGCCATGCAAAAGTTTGGGATCAGTAAGATCTTTTTAAGATTTTTTTTTTTTAAAGTCTCTTTAATGCTCATCAAAGTTCATACAGAGAAATGAAATATTATTGCAATTCAAAATGACAGTTTTTTATTTCAATATGCTTTAAAATATAATTTATTTCTGTGATGCAAAGCTGAATTTTCATCAGCCATTACTCCAGTCTTTAGTGTCAAATAACCGTTCAGAAATCATTCTAATATACTGATTTATTACTTGTATTATTAATGTTGAAAACAGTTGTGCTGCTTAATATTTTTTTGGAACATGTGATACTTTTTTCAGGATTCTTTGATGAATAAAAAAATAAAAAGAACAGCATTTATTCAAAATAGAAATCTTTTCTAACAATATAAGTCTTTACTATCACTTTTTATCAATTTAACACATCCTTGCTGAATAAAAGTATTAATTTCTTTCAAAGAAAGAAAGAAAGAAAAAAAAGTACTGACCTCAAACTTTGAACGAGGTGTTTATTGTTACAAAAGTTTTCTATTTTAAATAAATGCTGTTCTTTTTAACGTTTTATTTATCAAAGAATCCTGAAAAAAGTATCACAGGTTCCAAAAAAATATTAAGCAGCACAACTGTTTCCAAAACCGATAATAAATCAGTATATTAGAATGATTTCTGAAGGATCATGTGACACTGGATACTGGAGTAATGATGCTGAAAATTCAGCTTTACATCACAGGAATAAATTATATTTTAAAGTATATTAAAATAAAAAACAATTATTTTAAATTGCATTAACATTTTACAATATTACAGTTTTTTTCTGTATTTTTAATCAAATAAACACAGCCTTGATGAGCAGAAAAGTCTCCTTTTAGAAAGCATTAAAACTTTTGAGCAGCAGTGTATATATGTATATATATATATAAAACATTAAATATTATTCTAATTTTAATTATACCTTAAATATGTGTAAATAAACACATCTTAAACATTCTTTTAAAAAAATTTCAAGGTAAAAATGTGTTTTTAAGCAAATATCATGTATTATTAATTCATAAATAGTATTAAATTGTTGGGTAGTCACACCATATGACATTTTACAACAACCTTATCTTATCATAAAAAGGTCAATTTTAATGTTTCTTTTTTCTTTGATTTGGTGTGCAAAAATCTCTAAAATAATAATAAATAACGTAGCCATTTTGTTTAAATATTTATTCTATCAAATAAATGTATTTCTATGAATAGTAAAAAATAATAAGAAGAATTTTTGTGTTTCCTTTTTTCACTATGATATCAGGACAGTAGCGGATTTTTACTGTATGCTTCACAAAAAAATCAAAGTGAGTTTTAATTCAGAAATTAAAAACATTCTCACTTAAAGAGGTGACTGTAAAAGTGATTGTAAAAAGCATGTGTTTGTTTTTGAATAAATTAATAATCTAACTAAAAAAAAAGAATTTTCATTTTTTGGTATCCCTTTACATTAATACATTGAATAAAAAAGGTTTTAGCTTTGAAATTTGATTTCAGAAAGCCCTGAACTTGACATTTGAGTCAAAAAGGGCGGCAATTACGGTCACTGTACCTCTGACTCAAAAGTGAAACATCCCTTTATATATATATATGATTTCACACTTTGCATGCCATTTTTAGTCTTTAGGGGAAAACCCCCTGAGAGACACACGTTTTTAAGGCGTTGGAGAAGGAAGCAGACAGCAGCTTTTGCCTTTACCACTTCCTTATGGAAATGGGACCTCTGCTGCCCCTCTCTCAGGAAGCATTGAGCAGGATGTTAGTCAGAAGCGATCGGTTGGTCAGCGGGCAGCGAAAGTTTGCTGGCAAGCGGACAAAAACGCTGACTGTAGACATTACAACAGAATTTCCCTGACACAGGTGACACTGCAGAATTCTGACATGTTTTTGCAAAGCCTTTATGCATATAAAGGGATGTTTTACATAGAATTTTCTTAGCTTGCAAATCAGCGGTCAGGCCACTTGAATAAGGCCTATTTTCCTGATTTCTTCCTAAACTGAGTCTTTTCTGTTTTGCAGTGTTCAAACGGCTGTAATTAAAGTCTTCCAAGGTGGGGGGCTACAGGCCAATGAGCTCTACACTCTGAATGAAAGCATAAGGTAAGAAAGTAATACAGAAAATTTGCAGCCACATACTTGATTCACTTCCTATAAACTGATCTTTAGTTAAGATTAGAGATTTTTGACTCATGCCAGTAGGCAATGACCCAGAATACACTAACAACCACATAACAACACATAGCAAGTTAATGACAACCACCCACAATACCTCAGCTTTGTGATGGTGATTTATTTATTTTTTATTAAAGGGGTCATGAACTGCCTTTTTTATTATTTTGTACTGTTCTTTGAGGTCCACTTATAATGTTATCAAGATTTTTATATATCAAACATAATTTAGAAGTAATAGGCTATTTTCTGTCCTGTTTTAACCCCAGAGTGCTCTGTTTGAATAGGCGTGGCAGATTGTAGAATCGGAAGTTTATGCCCACTGCTTGTGTATGTTTGACAGCCTGCATCCTTCATAGATGGACGTTGCTGTGATTTAGGTTAAAAGCACATAAATACGCAACGATCAAATGATCTGTAACAGTTAAAACAAATAAAAACAATTTGCCAAAATAGTTTTACAAAAGGGCAATGCCTAAATAATGCACCACATTAGGGCAACTGACACAAAAGGAGCAGCTAAAATCAATATTAGATTTCAGTTTTATCAAGCAAAACTGCTAAATCTAGGATTTTTTTTGTCCTCGTGTTTGTGGTCTATTACATTTTGAAGACCTTGTAAGATTTGAAAAGTCTTTTTGTGTGTAGGCAGCTTTACAGGAAATGTCAAAATCAAGGGAATTTTTTTCTCAGTTCATGACCCCTTTAAGAAAAAGTCAAAAGTTTTTGTTTGTGAGGTTGTGTGTGAAAAAATTGAGCATTTTACCTGTTTTATCAGGTGGCTTTTGAGAACCGAGCTGGGATCATTTATCACGGAATACTTTCAGGTAATGTATTTTTCAGTCCTGAAGACATAATGAGGTGAATTTCAATAAGTAGTTAAATCTAATGTGAAATTATCCTAATGAGAAATAAAAAACAATCTTAAATATTCCAGGTTCAACCCAGCTAACAAAAATGCATTCTAAGAACATTTTGCTAACTTTTAACTAGTGCATTTTCGTTTTAAAACGCATAACTTTTGCCGCGTTTACGCCTGTTGTTTACAGTACTCTGGCATTTTCGACCCTCGAAAATGCTACTGACCCCGTTTTAGTTTGAAAACTCCAGGGTTGCACTTCAGTGTAAATGGACCAAAAGAGACTTTTGAAAATGATGGTGTGGCTGCCCACATTCGCTCTGCGTATCCTTGATAACTGTGTAAACAATAACATCATGTTCATTTGCTGCGTCTCATTTCAGAGGCTCATTTAAGAAAATTAACCGTTAAATTGCAAAGTAGAAATTAGTAGAAAGTAGAAATTACAGTATTTTTACACCCCAAGGAAATGTTATTTTTCCAGTCCATTTTATGACGGATACTTTCCTTAAAGGAACATTCCACTTTTTTTGAAAATAGGCTCATTTTCCAACTTCCCTACAGTTAAACAGATGAGTTTTACCATTTTTGAATCCATTCAGCCGATTTCCGGGTCTGCACTTTTAGCATAACTTAGCATAAATCACTGAATCAGATTAGACCATTAGTATCTCATTCAAAAATGACCAAAGATTTTCAATATTTTTCCTATTTAAAACTTGTCTCTTCTGTAGTTACTAAGACTGACAGAAAATTAAAAGTTGTGATTTTCTAGGCTGATATGGATAGGAACTTTACTCTCAGTCCGGTGTAATAATCAAGGAACTTTGTTGTCATACCATGGGTGCAGCAGGCGCAATAATATTACGCAGCACCTGAAAATAGTCCCCAGCTAGGTAACTTCCAACGTGACCGGCACTAAGCCACTAAGCTAATAGTAAAATAGCTGGGGACTATATTCAGGCGCTGCGTAATATCATTGCGCCTGCTGCGCCCATGGTACCCTTGATGACGTATGCAGCCTGAATGGTCATGTGACGTGTTTTGGTAGATTCCCTCATGTCGTTCCAAACCCAGAATGCCTCCGTTCATCTTCGGAACACAAATTAAGATATTTTTGATGAAATCCGAGAGCTTTCTGACCCTGCATAGACAGCAACACAACTGACACGTTCAAGGCCCAAAAAGGTAGTAAGGACATCGTTATTATAGTCCATGTGACATCAGTGGTTCAACGGTTATGTTATAAGGCTATGAAAATACTAATAGAGAAGAGAGGAAATTGTTGAATAAAGTCTTTATTTTTGTTTCCTTTTGCCTAAAAAGTATTCTCATAGGTTCATATAATTATAGTTGAACCACTGATGTCACATGGACTATTTTATCGATGTCCTTACTACCTTTCTGGACCTTGAACATGTCAGTTGCGTTGCTGTCTATGCAGGGTCAGAAAGCTCTCTCTGATTTAATCAAAAATATCTTAATTAGTGTTCCAAAATGAATGAGGGTTTTATGGATTTGGAACGACATGAGGACGAGTAATTAATGACAGAATTTTCATTTTTGGGTGAAACGATTTTTTACAGTTTTAGGGTTTTGTGGCAAAATGTTAGTAAGCATTTTTTTTCACACTAAAATCATGTTAACTCTCATATTGTTCATATAGTGTGTCTATACAATTGAAACAATAAGTATTTTAAAATTTACAAATTCACCCCATTTACTTCCATTGTAAGTACCTCACTGTGAGCAAAAAGAGGGACGTGAGGAAATTAATTTTTGTGTTAATCAACATTACGCCACAAATGCTGTCAAATGAGTTTAACTTGTAATGAATCTGCAATATTCCTTAAAGTACTTGCATGACTCATTTTATCCAGGATCAGCTCCTGAATAAGGGTCTGACGTATATTTTGGAGAAGATTCAGCTTCATAACGGTAAGTGCTAAACCCTTTTTTATAAGTCTTATTGGTGCATTTCATGGCCTGCGTGAGCTCTAATAAGGTTTTTTACAGATGTGTGTAATTCATTCTTGTCTCATTTCTCATGCTCAGATGAAAATCATCTCCAGGCGCTGTCTGAGATGTGGGTGAGGTTTTTCACAGACATCCTGCCAACTCTTCAAGCTATTTTCTACCCCGTGCAGGTATTAAAATGATCTCACCTAGCATTCAAAGTAGTGGGTTGGCGTCAAGTTACCCACACTCTGGTGACTGGTGTTTTTTGGCTGGGTTTAGGGTCAGGAGTTGACTGTGAGGCAAATGGCTCTAATAGGCTTCAGGAACATGGTTCTGTTGAAGCTTCCTGTGGAGAACATGTTTCAGGGCTCCACATATCCTCCTCCAATCACACAGATGCTGCTGATCCTGCAGGTGAGCTCTCACTTGGTCATTTGTGCACTAATAACGTCATACTTTCTGACGCATCATGAATTATCTGTAATTTTGTGATAGAACATTTGAAACATTTTTGGAAATGTTTTGGCCCTGAGAGTTTTATAGCAAGCATTTTATGTGTCTTAAATGCTCAAAGGTAAATTGTCTGTTTGAACAGAAAGGATGCACCATAAGTCAATAAGCACATTAAGTCTCTCATATTTCATCCCACACCCTTCACTCACATTGTTATATTGTCTCCTTGGTAACCAATTACAGTAACAGGATTTTTTTGGGAATGATACCACAACTGAGACACAGTTAATTTGTGTTATATATATGTTATATTTTAAATACAATATTGTGTGTTTTTGCTAAATTTTGCAAAGAACATATTACCTTTGAAGCCACAGCAGAATTGTGTGTGTGTTTAGTTTCTGAATGAATCCCTAGAATCCCTGTTTACGTAATTCCTGAATGAATCCGCCATTTAAACGAATTGAATGAATGACTTGAATGAATGAAAAACATTAAAAGTTCACCCCCAAAAAATTAATTCTGTCATCATTTTCTCACCTTCATGTCGTTTCAAACCTTTTTGGAACATAAAAGAAGGTATTTTGAAAACTGTTAGTAACAAAGCTGTTTTGGTTACCAATGAGTTTCATTGTGAACAAGAAATACTGAGATGTTTCTCAAATTATCTTCTTTTGTGTTCCATAGTTTACGTTAGGCCGATGTTTAAGTGTTGTGTAATAAATTTTATTCTGAATCAAATAAAATATTTCTTTCTAAACATGTAAAAAAAAAAAAGCTTTGTTAACTTAAAGTAAAACTAAATAACTGAAATAAAGCTGAAATAAAATCTAAAAATAATTTAAATAAAAAAACTCATAAAACTAAAAAAGGAAAAAATTCATTTGATATCTATTTTTATTATTTAATATTTAGTTTTTGCTGTAGACACAGCTAAAATAAAATAGCAATAATAATAAAGCTAAAATAAAATCAAAATAGATGAAAAGTAAAAATTAAAACACTCAAAACTCATTTTAAAAATTTTATAAAAATTAAAATCTAATTATTGTTAACTAAACGTAAAACTAAATAACTTCACTCAAATAAAGCTTAAGTAAAATATAAATAGATGAAAATGTAAAATTTAAAAACTCATAAAACATTTTAAAAATAAAAAACTTTGAAAGCTAATACAATATAAAAATGTTTGACATATAATTTCTTTTATTTAATATTTAGATTTTGCTGTAAATACAGCTGAAATAAAATAGAAATAAAGCTTAATAGTCTAAAAATAATGACTCATAAAATGCATTTAAAAAAATAAAAGAACAAAAACTAAAAAGGAAAAGTGAATGAATGAATAAATAAAGCTGCAATAAAATAGAAACAAAAAAACTCAAACTCAATTTGAAAAATAAAACAATTATAAAAATAAAAAATTAAATGGAATTATTAACTAAAAGTAAAATTAAATAAATATTAAGAAACTTATAAAACTCAAAACAAAAAGGAAAAAAAACTAAAAAGGGGAGATTAAATTAAAGTTTACATTTTTATTTAAAATAATGTTTTGCTATAAATAAATCTAAAATAAAATAAAAAAGCTGAAATAAAATGGAAGTAGATGAAAATGAAAAATAAATAAATAAATAAAACAAATAATTAGGGAAAAAAATAAATAAATGTTTTTTTTTATGTGAAGATATACATACATACACACAGCAAACATAAAAAAAATTGAAAAACTAAAAAAAGGAAATATTATATAAAGATATAAAAATGAAGCTGAAGTACTAAAGTTACTAAAACTATAACTGAAATAAAAAAAAGCTAAACAAATATTTAGGGGGAAAAATACTTAAAATGATAAGCACACAATAAAATGACTAAAATCCTATAATAAATATTTAATTGATATATAAATATTAAAAGTATATAAATAGTACTAAAGTAATAGTTCTTTATAGAACAAAAAAGTTAGTAATAAAAATCAACCACTGAGACATAAATGTTGTGCATGCATAAGATGTTGTTAACACACAGGCGAAAATATGAAGCAGAGATATAAAGATAAATGAACATTAGAAGAGCATTCCCCTCAGTGCTGATGTGGGAACATATACAAATCTGCTTTGTGCTGCTGTAATCCCAGATGAGATTTGAAGAGCCTCCATGAAACCGAGCACCTTGACCCAGCATTGGTTTTTCAGATACGGCTCCTTCATACAAAAGAAATTTGTCAGCTTTGTTCCAGAACAAGGATGAGTACCACAGGGATACAGTGTCATGCTTAAGGGCATAATGGTGATGAAGCATGTTGGTGCGTCATCCGTTTCTCATTTACTCCCACTTGTCAGCTGGTTTGGGATTGAACCCAGATATTTAACTATTTATCCACCAGCAGTGAATGCCGGCTCTTTGTTTTGGATTCTTATTTTCATGATGTTCTTTATTTTTTTGGGCAGGGCACTCATGAGCCTAATGGACCTACGCAAGAGTATTTCCAGCTCGAGCGGCTAGTGGACATGGTTATATCTCCCTACCTGAGTAACTACCTCTACATGAACCCTAGCGATTCATCTTCAGGTGGTCAATCATTTTATGCTCTTTCATTTTTTTTTTGGGTTGTGGGTCAATGATATGATGCTCTTTCTTTGTCCAGGTCAGTCAGTATATTTAAAAATGCATTAACAATTCAATTGGTACATACAATGACTTGAATACACCTCTATGATGAACAAATGTTTACATTTCTGAATTAAAATTTATTTCAATATTTTTTAAGGGGGGACTAAAGTCAAATCTGTCTGGTTTGGTATAATGGTCCAAATATCGTGAAGAAAAAAAGCTTAATTAAAAGAACAATTTATTTGGTAATGTGGCCTAACCTATGATTACTAATGATTAATGTTATTATTTATTTATTTTTTTTTTTTAAATAATCTTTAAAAAGTCATTTGGTTTAACCTACATAAAGAAAAAAGGGTTAAAAGCAATAATTCTCTTAAAATTTCAGATAATTTGACCTTTTTTTATTACGTTTTTACTACAAAGTTATTTCATGTTGTTAAATGTCATGTGGTGCAACTTCCCCAAAAAAACTAGGAGAATAATTAATTATTTAATTTAAAAACTAAGAAATTAAATTAAACTAAAAAAGTAAAAAAACAAATTCATATGGTGTAACCAACATGCAGAAAAATGCAGTTGTTGTTGTAAAATGTCATGTGGTGCAACTCCCCATAAACTGTATAATTTATAATTTTTGTATAAAATGTTTTTGTACCTTAAAACATATAATATTATTAAAAAACATAAAAGTCATATGGTAAAAAATAATTAAAGACATACACCTAAATGCAGGTAAAGCATTAAGATCAGTAATTCTATTAAAAGACCAGATTATTTGTCTATTTTACAAAAAGACAAATTTAGTTCATGTTGCAAAATGTCATGTGGTGCAAAAAATTTAATGATATTTATTCATTATTAGTTCATAATATTTGTGTATTTGTATATGTAAACTGTTAATTCAAAAACAAAAACTTTTGTCCACCAAATTAGTCCTTTGGTGTAACCAACATGCAACAGATCACTTAAAATATATGATAATTTGACCATTTTATGGCAACAGTTAGTTCATAATATTTGTAAAAATGTATTTGTACCTTGAAAATATATTATTAATAATAATAAAAAATAAGTCATATGGTTAAAAATATATATATTTAAAGTCATATGTGGGAAAAACCAATAAGACCAATAAGTAAGCCTATTAAAATATCTGATAATTTGACCTTTTTATGACAAGACAAAGTTAGTTAATGTTGTTAAATATTATGTGGTGCAACTCCCCCAAAACTATGATATTTATTAATTTAAAAATAAATATTAATAAATACATTAAAAAACATTTGCAACTTGAAAAATATATTAACATTATTAGTTACTAATAATAAAAACTTTTGTCTACCAAATTAATTATATGGTGTAACAACATAAAGGTGTTAAAAGCCATAATTCTCTTCAAATATCAGGTAATTTGACCTTTTTATAACAAGACAATGTTAGTTCATGTTGAAAAATGTCTTGTGATTCAACTCCTAAAAAAAATCAATGATATTTATTAATTATAGTTCATAATATTTGTGTATTTGCAACCTGAAAAAATATATTCATATTATTAATTATTAATAAATAAAAAGCAATGTCCACCAAATTAGTCATATGGTGTAACCAACATGTATAAAACATGTTAGAAGATCAAGAAGTCACTTAAAATATCAGATAATTGTATGGCAAAGTTAGTTAATGTTATGTTTTAAAATAATCTTTAAAAAGTAATGTGGTTTAACCTACATAAAGTAAAAAGGGTTAAACGCAATAATTCTCTTAAAATTTCAGATAATTTGACCTTTTTTAATTAAGTAGTTATTACTACAGAGTTATTTCATGTTGTTAAATGTCATGTGGTGCAACTCCCCCCAAAAAACTAGGAGAATAATTAATTCATTATTTAATTTAAAAACTAAGAAATTAAATTAAACTAAAAAAAATTAAAAAAAAATTAAAAAAAAATTCATATGGTGTAACCAACATGCAGAAAAATGCAGGTGATGTTGTAAAATGTCATGTGGTACAACTCCCCATAAACTGTATAATTTATAATTTTTGTATAAAACGTTTTTGTACCTTAAAACATATAATATTATTAAAAAACATAAAAGTCATATGGTAAAAAATATGTCATGTGATTTAACTCCTAAAAAAATCAATGATATTTATTAATTATAGTTCATAATATTTGTGTATTTGCAACCTGAACAAGTATATTCATATTATTAATTATTAATAAATAAAAAGCAATGTCCACCAAATTAGTCATATGGTGTAACCAACATGTATAAAACATGTTAGAAGATCAAGAAGTCACTTAAAATATCAGATAATTGTATGGCAAAGTTAGTTAATGTTGTAAAATGTCAAGTGGTGCAACTCCCCATAAACTTTGTAATTAAAAATGTTTTGTAAAAATGTGAAAAATATTATTATTAATAAAAAAGTAAATAAAAGTCATATAGTACAAAATAATTAACGTCATGTGGTGTAACCAAAATGCAGAAAAAGTATTAAGATCAGTAAGTCTATTAAAATGTCAGATAATTTGACCATATTATGTAAAATGTCATGTGGTGCAACACCCCATAAACTGTGAAAATATATTATTATTATTATTATTATTATTATTATTAATAATAATTTTAAAAAAAATCAAAGTCATATGGCAAAAAATAGTCATGTGCTGGAACCAAAATGGAGACGCATTAAGATCAATAAAATGTTATATAATTTGACCTTTTAGTGACGAGGCAAAGTTAGTTCATGTTTTTAATGTCACGCGGTGCTTCTCCCTAAAAGCTTCTGATATTTATGAATGAATAATTAATGTATTTTATAAAAACTACTGCATATCTGAATTTTACGTTTATTAAATAATTAAAAATAAGCTATTTCAGTAATAATTACACCACGTTTTTAAATAAATATAAGCGCTTCTTGAAAACAGTTTAAAAGTTTCACATCAAACCCATGTGAAACCAGCAGATATTAATATGTCATTCACCCTAGTCTAACTTATGCATGTTGTAATCATCATCTAACCTAACCATTGTCACTTCCCCGCAGAGGATCGTCTTGACAGTCTGAGATTGGTTACCACTCCACACCTCAGTCAACCTGAGATAATGGTGACACATTTTGCCCACGAGTCTTTACTGGCACCTCTAATCGAACACGAGGGCGAAGCCTATTTGGAAAGAACCGGTGGTGTCCGACGCCACACAGTCGCCAATGTGCATTCGGACATCCAGCTTCTGTCCATGAAAAACAGGATGCGTTCAGAAAAAGTAGAGGTCAGCGGGGCGGCCAGGATGACCAAGACAGAGAGCAAGCGGACACCTAAGACTTTCTGCAGTGAACCGGCCTTTTTTGACTCTCGGCCTGGTGGCGTGGAAATCCTTCGAGGTCAGAGCACTGCAGAGATGAAGTGTGGCGGAAATAGTTAGGAAGCTTTTCTCTCAAGCTCTCAAAACACCCACTAAAATCTTGTAAAGTTACGATCACTGAGACAAGCCAGAACGTGTTCGCCTAATACAATATGGACTCTACTGCTGTGGAAATGTGAGCTGTTTTGTGTGCTAAATACTGTTTGGCCTGTCAGTTCAGCCTGCTTTTAAAAGTTTGGAAGGTGGAGGCTGGTTGAAAAAGCTTTTACTTCAGCGCTTTCTTGTAAAGCATGCCAAAAGTCACACTTTTTTCTATGGTGGAGGTGATATACCGGTGTGAAAGTATGCTGGTGAGCTAGCGGTTTACAAAGATACAGCAGATACTGAGACACGTGAACACAAACTAACTGCATTTCTTTACAATTAATGTCTTTTTTAAGCGGTCTTACCTTTTCATTTTTGTGTGTGTGTGTGTGTGTGTGTGTGTAAACTAAACATGCTGACATAAAGAAACATGAGATTTTTAGTCTTTTATGAATATTTTGTTTTATTTTATGGAATTTTAATATTTAAAAAATTAAAACATTGAATATAAAATAAATTAAAAAAGAAAATTAATTCAACGTGTGTGTAAATAATGTTGTATATTTTTGTAGTAATAAATGTAAAGGTTTTGAAATCATTTTTGATTGTTTATGTTTGCTGTATAACACTGGACTGTACGTCTAAGGTTTGAGTAGATGTCTTTAGAGCTTCATGTGAGCATTTTTTTGCGGCTCTGGCATACAGTTTAGAGTTCCTTCAGCAGATTAGCTGTTAAGTAGCTTTAGATGCTGTTTTCAACATCAACATTACCTCAGAAAACCTTTGCGACTGTGTTTCAGCATGTGATCTGCCAAAGAGCTTTATTGCGAGTGTGCTTATCAAGGACTTTTAACCTTGGAGAACATCAGAGCAGATGGTTATGTGTTTGTCAAAGATGGTGTTTTGTTTGCTTTTTTTGGATTTGATTTTATTATTTTAGCTTGGTTGTATTTGGAAGGTGATTATTTTAAAACTTTGGAGTTTGGAGGAATTTGGAGTGGAAATGTGCTTAATTTTTGTTTGAATGTCAGTACAAAAACTGGTCAAAACAGAATAGGCTGTAAAAATCTATGAATATTTATGCAAATATCAGCTATTGTTTTAGTATGTCTGGCAGAAGGAGCCAGACTCATTAAGGAAGTGCCACTTCTGACTGCACTGGAAGGAAGTTCACTGTAATCTTATTTGAGGTGATTAGTTTAGTAAGACTATTAAGAAGACAGGGAAATTCTGCAGCCGAAGGGCATGAAATCATGAGAAGTAAGAAGAAAAAAATGCAGTGGTCTTTGATGCCATCTTCTGGAAGGTTGGCTTGATTGCAGCTCACAGTCATTAAAAAAATACATTTCTGTTTCTTACTGTCTCTGTTTATATATAAAAGTTGTGCTGCTTAATATTTTGTTGGATACAGGACACTTTAATGAATGTTAAAATTGACAACATTTGTTTAAAATAGAAATCTTTGTAACATTATAAACTTTTTTGTTACAAAGATTACCAAAGTCTGGTCAGTAAATATTTATTATTTCTTTTTTTTTTTAAAGAAATTACTTAAATTCACCAAGGATGTGTTAAATTGATAACAATTGATGTGATAGCGAGCTTAAAGTAAAAGTATTTGATAAACGTATAATATGTGTTGAGAGTATTCACTGTACCAAGAGTATTCACAGTACCATTATCTCATTCGAGATGGCTTTTAGCTGGTTTTGCATCTGAATTCTTCATATATATATATATACATATATATATATATACTACCAGTCAAAAGTTTGGACACACCCTCTCATTTAATGTTTTTTTAAAGAAGTTTCTTATGCTTAGCAAGGCTATTTTCCCTTGATCAAAAATACAGAAAAAATAATAATATTGTGAAATATTACAATGTAAATCAATGGTTTTCTATATTATTATACATTAACATTTTATTTATATCTGTAATTAAAGTTGAATTTCCAGAATCATTACTCCAGTCTTCAGTGTCACATGATCCTTCAAAAATCATTCTAATATGCTGATTTATTATCAGTGCTGGAAACAGTTGTGCTGCTTAATATTTTTTGTAGAACCTGTGATACTTTTTTCAGGATTTTTTGATCAATAAAAGATTAAAAAAGAACAGATTTTATTTAAAATAGAAAGGTTTTTTAACTACTGTTCAAAAGTCTGGGGTCAGTAAATTTTTATACGTTTAGTTAAACTTTTTTTGAAATAAATGAATACTTTTATTCAACAAGGATGTGTTAAATTAATAAAAAGTGATAGCATAGATTTACATTGTTAGAAAGAATCCTGAAAAAAGAATCACAGGTTGCAACATTGATAATTCTAATAATAAATCAGCATATTAGAATGATTTCTGAAGATTCATCTGACACTTAAGACTGTAGTAACAACTGATGAAAAATCAGCTTTGCATCACAGGAATAAATGAGAGTGTAAAGAATAGAAATAAAAAACAGTATTTTATATTATAATACCAGTTTGCAATATTTCTGTTTTTTCTGTATTTTTGATCAAATAAATGCAGCCTTCATGAGCATAAGAGACTTCTTTAAAAAAGGTCCCCCAAAAGGTCCACTGAAGTGCCTTCTATGTGGTGATGTAATTTCAACTGAAACAGGAAAACAGGGCGAGCCATATCGAGCAGCCCCGCCCACTTTTTAAAATAGCCAATTGCGTTCCATTAATATCTGCTCGGGCCAGAGCCGTTGAGTTCAGTAAAGCCGCATTTTACAGCTTATGACAGCCACAGTCTAATAGATTACCCCCTAGATTCAATGTGAAACTCTTACTAAAACAAAATAGTAATCATAATCATGCTGAGGCTTCGGAGTTTAATACATTCAATCGCGTCTCTGGACTGGGTCAAAATCCGGAGTAGACTGCATTTGCCCCAATCGAAAGCATATTTACACTGTCTGAATCGTTCCCTATTGCCTATATTGCCGATCTCAGCCGCAGCTTCAGCTTCTATTTATAGTGTAGAGGGAAGGACGCTATGGATTTTAGAGAGCATTTGATTGGACAGAAGGTTTGACAAGAAACTGAAGTGCAGCGTGATATCATCAGAATCGTTGATCCATATTGGCCAAAGTGATGACACTGTAAGATTTGAATGCTCATATCTTGTAAACACAAATTTTGTCATTGTTTTGAAACACACTAGCATATAGATAACGTTAAGGCTAACATATTCATAGCAAAAGCCAAAAAACTTTCATTTTGATTTCATGGGGACTTTAATATTGCCATTAGACACCCAGTCCAGCAGATGGCGCTCGTCAAGGCTCATCTCCCAAAAGCGCCGAAGAAGCGTTCGTCCCGCCGCCGCACAGAGCAACAAACCCAAGCTGGCGTTTTGCACGCGAGAGCAACGTTCACTTCCAAAATAACATCCCAGTCGAGCCTACATCAAATCTGTGCTTTAATATTGTTACGCGTTTGAAAGCATTTCGAGCGGATACAGCGGAAGTGTCACGGGAGGAGCAGCAAAACTGCCGTTATTCATTGAAACACCCCGGTGTAGTCGGACACGCTGATGGCGGCGACAGTGGAGGAGCTCTACCGTAACTACGGCATCCTCGCCGACGCAAAAGAGGATCTCAGCAAAGTAAACAAAGCCTCACATCTCAGTGTTGTCTGTCTAGAGGAAAAGTACTCATTAGATATTTAGTTAGGGTAGGATTTTGAATGAGAAGACTCCGGGGTTTCTACGCGGCCTCCTCTAACGTACTTGCACGTTAGCGTGAACCCGACAAGAGATGTTTGGGGTTTTTGGGTAAATAAGCTAACAGGGCCACGTGCGAATTATTAAGGTAGACGTGTATGCAGAAATGCTTTATTCCGTTTGTATCTAAAGAAGTACGGTGGTTAAATTTAAGGTTTGGTAAAGAAAACACTATCACGTTTAGCAGAGGCTAATGTTACTCTGTGTACGTAACGCGTTTGTGAATGTGGGTTTCCGCAAACCTGCGCACATAAATACTGATGAATGATTAACAGCTTAGGATAAGCGTGCATCAGGAAGGAGGAGTGAATTTACATAATGCAAATCTAGTAGCCTTTTCGACATTTTGTGGGAATTAGTCTTGTTAAATATTAAGATGTAGTGTACTATCCAATGTAAAATATCATGTCATTTAAGATTTTTGATTTAATGAAAGATTTAATGTTTTAGTCTCTTCTGCTTACCAATCCTGCATTTATTTGATCCAAAGTACAGCAAAAACAGTAAAATATTTTTACAATTTAAAATGACTGTTTTCTGTTTGAATATAAGTGTATTTTTTTACCATTACTCCAGCCACATGATCCTTCAGAAATCATTCTAATGATTTGCTGCTCAAAATGTATTATTATTGTTGAAAACAGCCAAGTATAATTTTCAGGGGTTTTTTTAAGAATAGAAAGTTCAGAAGAACAGCATTTGTCTGAAATATATTTTTTTGTCTTTGTCATCGCTTTTGATCAACTTAAAGTGTCCTTGCTAAATAAAAGTGTTTCTATTAATAAAATAGATAGCTTTTGAATGGTGTAGTGTATAATGTTTCTAAAGTTTTTATTTCAGATAAATGCTGATTTTTGGATGTTTCTATTTCAAAAGATTTCTTTTGAAATAGAATCCTGAAAGAAATATACTCAACTGTTTTAAATAATAATAATAATAATAATAATAATAATAATAATAAATATTTCTTGAACAGCAAATCAGCATATTAGAATGTTTTTTGAGGGATCATGTGAGACTGAAGACTGGAGTAATGATGCTGAAAATTTAGCTTTGATCACAGGATTTTTAAATATAGTCAAATAGAAAAATTATTTTAAATACAAAAAAAAAAATTCTGAATTTTACTGCTTTTGCTGTTAAAAAAAAGAAAAAAAGAAACCATTAAAAATCTTACTGTTCAAAAGCTTTTGAGGCAAGCTGAATTATCATTGATCAACAATTATTAAAAATGGGTTTGATCAATGTTGAAAACAGTTTTGCTGTTATTTGCACATTTCAATATTTTTGTAAAAAAATATTGATAATTCTGCTGGAAATTAAGCTTTCATCACAGGAATAAATTGCGTTTTAAACTATTTTAAAGTAGAAAACAATTATTGTAATTTCACAGTTTTACGGTTTTTACTTTAGGTAAATGCAGCTTTGGTGAGCATAAGAGACTTTTCAAAAATATATTTAATTTTATTTCAACATTTCTTTTATACAGGTGTTATTACTATTGTAACTCAGTGTTTCTTGTATTGACTCTATTAAACTTAATCAAATATAAGTGTATATTTATAAGAATCAATGGTAGCATCAATAGAAGTAATGTTACAATTATCATAAATATTTAAACATGTTATGTCACTTATTTTGATCTATTTTTAAAATTGTTTTTCAGCACAAAGATGCTTATCAGGTAATCCTGGATGGTGTTAAAGGAGGTCCAAAGGAGAAGCGACTGGCCGCACAGTTCATTCCAAAATTTTTCAGCAGTTTTCCAGAGCTGGCTGATGCAGCCATCAATGCACAGCTTGATCTGTGTGAGGATGAGGACGTATCTGTGAGTACATTATCATCATTTCAGAGATTTGCATGTTGTGGGTGTTGATACCAGAAAACAAATCTTTACATTGTTGGTTCGTCTTTCCTGATTATAGATCAGAAGGCAGGCTATCAAAGAACTGCCCCGTTTCGCATCAGGAGAGAATTTACCCAGAGTCGCAGACATCCTCACACAGCTGCTGCAGACAGGTCTCACATCTACTAAAAACCTGTTTTTTAGACGGTGTTAAAGTTTTTGCATTTCTGCATTAACTAGTGCATCTAAACAACATACTGTTTTTTCAGCTGTTTGATCATAGCTGTTTCTTCTCATATCTTTTAGATGATTCTGCTGAATTCAATCAAGTCAACACAGCTTTGATCTCCATATTCAAAATTGATGCAAAAGGTATCCATCTTCATTATATACCCTTACTGTTTTATGGTGTTAAATCTACATACAAAAATACTGACCGTATTTGTTCTGTGTCTGTTATGACTAAAAAAAAAAACCCTAGCTGAAGTTATTGTCCTTAATCTGTCTTTCTTTACAGGTACTTTGGGAGGCTTGTTCAGTCAGATCCTGCAGGGTGAAGATGTTGTTCGAGAAAGAGCGATTAAGTTTCTCTCTACTAAGTTGAAAACAATGCCAGATGACGCAATGACAAAAGAGGTGGAGGATTACATCTTCATAGAGACAAAAAAGGTATTATTCATATTTTTGTTTTTCACACTAGAGATGTAACTTTCTTACGAAAATGATCACGGTTATCGGTATTATCACAAAATTGTTAAAATATGTTGGGAAAAGTACTGATGCATAAATTGTTTAACCAAGTTTTACATTTAAAATTAACAAACAACAAATAAAATGACTTTGCATAAACACTTAAACAAGAACATTACCAATGATGTCCGGATTTTAAATAACAACATTGAATCTTTTCTGAAGACAGTCAGAAACTTCAGACATACATTCATATAATTAGTTCATCTTTGTTCATTTTATTAATTTCCTTAGCATTCTTTTAAAACCTTGCAGCGTTCTGCCATTTTTTTTTTCATGCAAAATGAAACTTTTCTGCATGCTTTGTGCACATAGGGCTGTTATTTAAACTTTGCTTTATGCTGGATAGTATTTATTTATCCTCAGTTGTTCAAGTCATGGTAATTGAATACAGTTATAATAATTAAAATATGAAACAATAATACTAACCGTGGAGAAGTATTATCCTGACTTATTCAATTAAATGGTAATCGTTTCATCCCTATTCCACACACACACACACACACACACACACTACCATTCAGAAGTTTGGGGTTAGGGGAAAACTCACAAAGACTGCTTTCTCTTCAGTAAAAGTAGTAATATTGTAAAATATTACAAAAGAACTTTTTGTGTAACTTATTCCTATGATGTAAAGCTGAATTTTCAGCTTTATTACTCCATTCTTCAGTGTCACATTATCCTTTAGAAATGATTCTAAGGTGCTGATTTGCTGCTCAAGAAACTCGTCTTATCAGTGTTGAAAACAGTTAAGCTGCTTCATGTTTTTGTAAAAACCATGATCTATTTTATCAGGGGTTTTTATTGATGAACAGAAAATCCAAAATAACTGCATTTATGTGAAATAGAAGTTATTTGTAATATTAGAAATGTCTTTGTAATTTTGATGAGTGTAATTTATCCTTCCTGAATAAAAGTTCAAATTCATTTCAAGCAAACAAATATCATATTGACAGGGTTCGTACAAGGTGCTTAAAGTGCTTGAAGTACTTAGATTTGACTTTATGGAATTTAAGGCCTGGAAAGCCCTTGAAAATGGCAATATTTTCTATTTTCTCTAATTTTAAATGGCTTCATAAAGTTTGCCCTGTAATAGAGCAAACAACATCTTGTTCATGTAGTTATATTTTCATTCTATCTTATCTCTTGCTTTAAAAAAAAATAACAGACTGGCTTCTAAAAAATTGGAATCGGCCATGAAAAATCAAGATTGGTGCTTCACTACTGACTTTTGACTGTTTGAACCTTGATGTTTTTCCAAACCTTCTATCTAATGTTCAACTTTAAGAGAAGTATTTCAGTAACTTGTTAACTAATGATTTTGATTGTCAAGTAGGCTGTTAGTACCTCTGTACCACGTCGATACTGAAATTTTTAAAACATAACAATGTCTGCAGTACAGGTTATACCAAGTACAGACTCAATTCAGTACTCGCTAAAGGGTGGCTGGGGTCCTTGAAAATGATCACAGAAAAAGAGTGGTAACCCTGACTAGCAAAAGCCAGATCAAATCAAAAGAGCCATTCATTTTCGATTTTTGACATCCCTTGTAATGATTTTATAAAGCACGTAGTGATGGGTAAAACAGAGCTTTTTGAAACTCAGAGTTATCCATTGTGTTGCAAAATGATTCACTGTTTCGAAGCATTCAAATCAGATTGTGTATCACGAATCATTTGATTTAGATCGAGGACTTCAGAGTGTGTTTGCGAAACATCTTTCTGATCTAAGACAAATGATTTTCGATCTGCACTCCGAGTCCAGATCTGAAATGATGGTGTGGGAATCATCATTCAGATGTGGACTTCAGAGCATAGGCCATGAGTCAATTAATTTAGATTGGAACTTTGAAGCAGGTTCACAAATCTCTTGCTTAACATCAAATCTTTTTGTTTTGTTTGGTTTTGTTTTTCCCCTTAACAGTAGAAAACTTGTTAAAGCCTATTAAGGCAGTAAAGTTAAAGCAGTAAAAAAAACATACACAAATACAAATTAACCATGATTTCCGTTCAGTAAAAGTGTAGTATACTTTGTAATGCTTTAGTAGTAACACTTTGCATGTGCTTCTCTTTTTGTCTTATTAGTATATTTTTATCTCTTTTTAAAAAAAAAAAAAAGAGATAAATTTTTTTCATTTTTTTCACACAAAATGAATCTTTTCTGCATGCTCTGTGCACATAGGGCTGTTATTTAAACTTTGCTTTATGCTGGAAAGTATTTATTTATCCTCAGTTGTTCAAATCATGGTAACTGAATACAGTTATAATTAAATAATGAAACAATAATACTAACCGTGGGGAGTATTATCATGATTTATCATTAAATGGTAATCGTTTCATTCCTATTCCACACACATACTACCATTCAGAAGTTTGGGGTTAGGGGAAAGCTCACAAAGGCTGCTTTCTCATCAGTAAAAATAGTAATATTGTAAAATACAATGCTTCACTTTTTGTCTTATTAGTATATTTTTATTATATATATATATATATATATATATATATATATATATATATATATATATATATATATATATATATATATATATATATATATATATATATATATATATATAATTTTTTTTTTTTTTTTTTTTTTTTTTTTTTTTTTACCTGAATCGTATTCACCCATGACCTGTCTCTCTCTCTGATTATCTCAGGTCCTAGAGGATGTGACAGGGGAGGAGTTTGTGCTTCTGATGCGTATCTTGTCTGGCCTGAAGAGCATGCAGACTGTGAGCGGCCGGCAGCAGCTGGTGGAGCTGGTAGTGGAGCAGGCATTCCTGGAGCAGGCACTAAACCCCTCAGATTCAGACAGCGTCGACCGGCTCTTGCAGTGCACACGCCAGGCCTTACCACTCTTTTCTGTGAGTGAAACCACAGCAACGGTCAGCAATAATATTATGATATATCTCCAATAATAATCAGCTGTTAAATTTGTCACTGTCTGACAAAAGCTTGGGTCAATCTTGAGAAAAAAAAGTGCTAAGAAAAAAATCTATGTGGTCTTAATTTTATTTATATAAACATTTCACAGAACATTTATCATTTAATTCTGTTTTTATTATAAGTTTTAGCATTTTGTTAGACATCCTGTCTTTCATGAATATTTCACTAGTACTATTGCAAGTCATGACTGTTTATTTTATTGCAAATCTTAATTATTTTTTCTATTTCTCTCCTCCAGAAAAATGTACATTCTACTCGCTTTGTGACATACTTCTGTGAATTTGTTCTGCCCAACCTCAGTCTGCTCACCAGCCCTGTAGCAGAATTGGACATCCAGCTTGAGGTGTGTATGACTTGCTAGAAAATTGTCAAAATCATGGTCACAAATTGTTGGAAACCTGCAGAAAGTTTTTGCATATTAAGCTTGTATATGAGAGTACAATATTTGTAATTTTCCCCCTCCAAATATTCGTAGAATCCTAGAAAATAAACTCAAGTGTTTTGTGCTTTACAGGTACTAAAGTTATTAGCGGAGATGAGTCCGTATTGTGGTGACATGGACAAACTGGAGGTCAATCTCAACATGCTGTTTGAGAAGCTCCTGGTAAATGCATACTTTTAAACTTTTGACCTCACGCAGGAATTTAGAAAGCTTTCCACTTCAGACTGTTTGTCATGAAACATCCTCTCATGCTGTGGTTCTGCATTTCTTTGTCCCCTAATGTCACTAGGAGTTCATGCCCCTGCCTCCAGAGGAGGAGAACGGAGAGAACGCAGCCAATGAAGAGCCCAAGCTGCAGTTCAGCTACGTGGAGTGTCTGCTCTTCAGCTTCCATCAGCTGGGCAAAAAACTGCCTGACTTTCTCATCGACAAAATCAGTGCAGAGAAGCTAAAGGACTTTAAGATCAGGTCAGATCTCATATTAATCATTAATAGGACAATAGTGGTATTGAAAACATTTGAAATTCATCATTACTAGGGTCTTTTATATGAAACATTTCAATAGTTCCAATAATAGTACTTAAAAATCGAATATGTCGAGTAACCTGCAAAATAATGGAAGTAGTGCATTTCGTGGATGGGAATCCATGAAATGCATTATTAGACAGTTTTCCATAGCTACATAACATATTACAGGGTGTCCGCGGGTCCTTAAAATGTCTTAAATTCAGATTCAGTGGGTCTATATTTTTGGCGCATTACCGCTAAAATATCTTCAGTCAAACGGACCTAATGACTGTTTACAATCATTGGACAGACCGAAGATTGACCAAAAAAAAAAAAAAAACAGCAAAGCATCGTAACGCAAGAATAGTTCTTCTTATTTTAATACATTCAACGTAAACAGCATTTGATAACGGATAGTGTATTTCTGTTACCAAAATCACCTTCAGGACACTTGAAATATAGTGCACGAAAACTTTGTGGTGCTTTATAATGTTATTGTGCCTTTCGTGGGGCTCAACAATAACAAAAGTATACGCACAATATCAAATTTGGATGGGACAGAAAATGTCTGTCATTTTAAAGGCTTTATTAAATTGTAAATTACAACTATATGTGATGCGATCTAGAAAAACCCAACACCTGGTGAAATGTTAGCCCTATCCAAAACTGTATTTATTTTGTCCTTGAACATAACAAAAGTTATGGCTATCTTAGTTTGGCTGATAGCTATGATTTTTCAGGAATGGAATTTTGAGAAATATGTGTTACAAGTGAGACATGTTTCACTTTTATTTCACGGGGACAGTAAAGTAGGGGTCGACCGATATGTGTATCAAATGCACCGATAAACAATATTTTGAACCGATATGTGTCTGGTGTAAAAATGAAAATGTGTCATAATTAATAACAAGAGCTCTGACAAGAACTTTCTTTGAATGCTTTCAATATTTAATTCTGAGAACTGTTAATAACAACAATATTAAATAAACATCAATATTAATAATAACAATAATAACATAAAAAGTGCAGGGAGCCCCCAGCAGCATTCTGTAAACATTTGTAAAACATTTGTAAAATTTAGATTATCACGTGAAGAGAGTGAGTCTAGGTGACAGACAAGAAGAGAGATGAGAAAAAGGACTTTCAAAACGAAATGTAAAAGCTCCTGTTTAAAAAATACTTAGGATTTTGAAAAGCCTGTTGACCTCTGCCATTTATCTAAGATAGTGGAATTTTCATATTTATTTGGTTCCACAGTGTTTGCCGATTTGTAGGCCTATTTATTAAAACTGTTTATTTTTATTTTATATTAGCCTACATCAAGGTGTATGCCGTGCCTCCAAGCTTTCTTATTCGTTTTGCTAATAAACGTTCTACGTTTTCATCAATTATGGTGATTAAAAAAATTGCCGCTAGTGAGATTTCACTTTAGCTTTTACGTTCGGGAGCGGCTCGGACGGCGTTTAGTGTCTCAGCCAGCAGTGCCTTCAGTGAAGCGTCGCCTTCAGTAAACTTGCCTCAACGCACCGGCAAAAATAAATAACAATGAATGTGTCGAAGGGTATGGAGATATTTGAATTATTTATGAATAAACTAGTGTATTCTGAATCAGTGTCACACTCGAAATCTCCTCTTTGAAGAGAAAAATGTATCTTTACAGATTAGCCACATAATGAAAGAGTTTTTATTTTTGATTTGTTTTATTTCGTTAAGAAATATTTTAAAGTTCTCCATATATGTATTTATCATGTCTGTAAGGCATGTATTGTTTTGATGGAGAACTTTAAATTGTTTCCACTGGAAAAAAATGCAAGTGACGGCGCTGGCGACTCAGTTCTGCAAAGTAGCCTAGATTCTTCCACTCTCCGCACAAACGATTTGATATGCGCTTACACATTTATCTAGGTTTAACGTTTAAACCAACATTGTTTTATACTTTAACTGTTTAATATTAATTAACTTAATAAAAAACAGAAACGAAATATAATTCTAATCACTTTTCAATACATACAAAACGATAGTTTTACTCAAATGAAACGGTCAAATGCTCATGACGTGATTCTGAGAGCAGTTCTGGGGATGTTGTTAATGTATTTACGTCCTCATTTAGTGAAACGATAGATGCTGAAAACACCGCGAGCGTCGCGCACTTCAGTGTGTATTAAACAAAATCGCGTCCGTGTCATATAGCCTACAGAGACACGCACAAAATGCTGGATTCATATTTAAATAGTCTGTTTGCGGCTTAATGTTTATAGATGTCTATAGCATGAGTCAATTTAAGTGTACGGACCTACTTTTGATTAATTCATCCAAACTTTGACAAACTCCGTGCCATTTCGTGTTAACGTTACATTCCATTTATGTGACTGGATTTCGCGATTCCGTCCGCGTTTTCCGCATCGGGAAAATCATAGATAATATTGAGGTGTTTTTGCAACTTCAGCGTAGAGGATTGTGATTTACTGAAACACAAGCAACGTCTGCTGCTCACTTCCCTTTGAGCGACACCGCCGCAGCTCCAGCAAGCGCTTTCTGTGTTAGAGTGCCTTCAGCCTTCCAGTTGATTGGTCGGACTCGTGACTCCCAACAAATCAGATGCGCGGTGGGCGGAGACTGCTCTAGGGCACAGAGTGGTGAGCCCTGACAGGCTGCGTCGGAGCCAAATAGCATTTCAAAATTAAATTATTTTTGTCTGCAAATCGGTTTTGAAAATCACAGATTCCGATAATCGTAAAAATGCTTAATATCGGCGCCAATAATCAGTCGACCCCTACAGTAAAGACATTTATAATGTTACAAAAGATTTCTATTCCAAATAAATGCTGTTCTTTTGAACTTTATATTCATTGAAGCAGGGGAGAAATATTAAGCAGCACAACTGTTATGATAAAAATTCTTAAAATAAGATAATTGATGATGATAAATGTTTTTGATCAGCAAATTATTTCTGTAGGATCATGTAACACTGAAGACTGGAGTAATAACTGACTTTATCCCCTGATTTCACAGATAAGGCTTAAGCCTAGTCCTAGACTAAAATGTGAGCCTGAGCTGTTTAAACTGCAATAAAATTGCACTGATTGATCTTAAAATAAATCAGTGTATGTGTTTATAAAATTACTTAGATGTCCTATGGCCTAATCCTGGTTTAGTCTAAGCCCTGTCTGTGAAACCGGGCCTAAAATATATTAAAATAATAAATGCTTCACAATATTCTGTTTTACTGTATTTTGATCAAATAAATGTGGTCTCAGTGAGCATTAGAGACTTAAAAAAAAATGTTTGAATTACTTTATAAAGGGCAGGCAAACTGTACATTAAACAGATGTTTTTGTTGTTTATTTCACAGGTTACAGTACTTTGCACGAGGGCTCCAAGTATATATTCGACAACTGCGTGTTGCTTTGCAAGGCAAGACTGGAGATGCATTGAAGACAGAGGAGGTATGGTTTAAGTGATCTTTGCTTTGTAAAGGTAATAGAAATAAATCATAATTCAAAGCTTCATAGGATTTGGCTAGTTGCATTTATAGAACCACATTTTTTTGATGCAATTCCAAGGTGTTTGTCAAAATGTACCTAATGGCTTTCAAAAACCCTGGAAAAGTATAATGAAAGATGTCACATATTCCATTTTTGTTTTTTCACAGAATAAAATTAAAGTCGTGGCTTTGAAGATCACCAACAACATAAATGTTTTAATCAAGGTAACTCATGAATTCTGACTTTTTTTTTTTTTTTGCAGTTTCTTTAGCAGTTTTATGTCCCATTTTGATCTCATTTGTTTTCCTCTATCTTCTCCAGGATCTGTTTCATAACCCTCCATCCTATAAAAGCACAGTCACTCTGTCTTGGAAGCCGGTGCAGAAGACAGAGACGGCGGCAGCAGCTATCGGGTATGTGTGCAGATCAACCTGGACATCACCACATTTAGTCTGCTCTGCTTATTAAAGTTTTTGCCATGATCTCTCTGTATATCCTACAGTCAGAAGAGGCAATCAGGAGAGGACATCGGGCCAACAGCAACAACAAAGAAGCTTCCCACAAATCTGCCCAGAAGGGACGCCCGACAAATCTACAATCCACCCAGTGGGAAATACAGCGCCAGCATTGGGAACTTCTCATATGGTGAGTGTCTCATCAAAACTTATTTGGTAGTACTGTATGAATTAGTATGTTTATATGGGCCATTCTACAGAATCGGTGCCAACTGCTGTTGCACAACCAAAAAAACAAAGTATTCAGTGTTTACTAAGATCCTTCTATTATCTTTTGAAAACCCACAGTATTGGTCCATTGGCTGAGACTGATTTTAACTACACCCCTACATTTATAAACAGGAAATATACCCTCAAAGACACAAGGTGTGAGTAGATAGGCTCCATTATTTTGAGGTAAATGTGTTCAGAAGTTTGAAGAACCTGGGTACATATCATACACAGTTTCACCTAATCTCATGTTAATCCTGAGTACCTATAGAGTAGTACTGTATCCTTAATATCTCCAAAAAGTCTTTAGTTTTGTCATATGTATAAAAGGAAAAATACAGCTTTTCGATTTTCTCCAGAAAAAGCTGCGCTGTGGGCGGAGCTAAGTTTGACGATCACTTGCGCTGGGATTGCCAATAAAACAGACATTTGATGCCATTTCACTTACCATCTGCAGTTCTGAATCATGAGCGGAATTTTTTTTATAGCTGGGACCGCTCCATCTTTCAGTATCAAACAATGTGCAAATCCAGTGTCGAACTGGGCCTTGTATATGAAACGTTCTCAACAAACACACACTTGCTAAACTCCATTGCTGCCCCGGAGAAAGGAACTGCATCCACTGTTCACGTAACGCTGGTTTCTTCTGGAAGCTGAGCAAAGTTATCTTTGCCTTACAACCAAAACCACACTTCTTTAGAGACATTCTTCCCGAGTGAATCCCTTGCAGCACTGCAGCCGAATGAAGCGCGTTAATGGGCGCACTCTCTTTCTCATGGTCTAGTCGACGCGGGTGCTGTGGGCATGTTTTTTTTCAGGAGAAATGCTCATATAAGTTCCACCATCGTCTACGTCAAAAACAGCCGAAACTAGTACCAACCTGGAAGTAAGATTTTCAGCAAAGGAACTCTCCGTCATTTCGTCTAAATTATTTTTTTAAACTTTGGCCATGTTTAGCATGAGAATCCAACTCTTTAACACTGTACACAACTCTGAAGATATGAAACACCATTGTACACCCCTTTAAGGAATGTCACTACCGAAGCAATTAAGCACACTTTTTTGGGGAGTTATTCCATAACGTTTTGTTTTTATGTGTACAACTGTTCAGAACTGTGCTAGCTTGCTAACAATGTGCTGATTAACATCTTTAAGCTAGGTTCAACAGTATCTAAAAATGTCACTACCAAAACATTTGTTGGCATTTCGGTAGTGACATCTTTGTGGGGGGGTTTTTGTTTTGTTTTGTTTTTGTTTTGGATGTTATCCCATAAAATTGTCACTACCAAAAACATGTCATAGTTTCAGTAGTGACAAAAGGGAACACACAATCCTTTGTTCGGCAAAAATAATAATCATTTTAGTACAGTTATAGAAGTTTTTAGTATTTTAGTATTTTTTTAGTATCAAGTTAAAATTCTGTAATGCAATGTGGTTGCTGCAAAAAAAACATCAAACATCATCAAAACATCAACAAACTCATAAATTACACTTATTGTTAAGAATGTATTTGTTATTGCTTTACCTTGATTTAAAAAAGTAATAAAATAGTAGAAAATATATATTTACAATGTAGATATAAGCAAAATCTTAAGAGGTCAGTATAACCCTTCTTATTAAATTATTACTGTGTTTCAGTAGTGACAAATTTGGGGAGAGGACAAATATTCCAGAACTCTCTGAAAATACAATAATTAACTACACAATTACCAGTCATTACAATTACTATGTACCATGAATATGATTTTTATGAATTTGCATACATACAATTTTTAGAGAAAGGTACCTTTTTTTTTTTTTTTTAAAGGAACACTCTTTTTTTTGAAAATAGGCTAATTTTCCAACTCCCCTAGAGTTAAACAGGTGAGTTTTACCATTTTTGAATCCTTTCAGCCGATCTCCAGGTCTGCCGCTAGCACTTTTAGCATAGCTTAGCATAAATCATTGAATTTGATTAGACCATTAGTATCTCGTTGAAAAATGACCAAATATTTTCAATATTTTTCCTATTTAAAACTTGACTCTTCAGTAGTTACATCATGTACTAAGACTAAGGCTGGGGACTATTTTCAGGCGCTGCGTAGTATCATTGCGCCTGCTACACCCATGGTAAGGGCAGCAAAGTTCCCTGATTATTACGCCGGAGTAAGAGTATACTACTTATCCATTATCAGCATGGAAAATCGCAACTTTTCATTTTCTGTCTTAGTACACGATGTAACTACAGAAGTCAAGTTTTAAATAGGAAAAATATTGAAAATCGTTGGTCATTTTTGAACGAGATGCTAATGGTCTAATCTGATTCAGTGATTTTTGCTAAGCTATGCTAAAAGTGCTAACGGCAGAACCGGAGATCAGCTAATTGGATTTAAAAACAGTAAAACTCATCTATTTAGAGTTGGAAAATGAGCCTATTTTCAAAAAAAAAAAAGTGGAGTGTTCCTTTAAGACGCTTCCAACTCTGACTTGGTCAATTAACTGTCCATATAACTGTTCTCATCTGTGCCTTCAGAACAACGAGGAGGCTTCAGGGGCGGCCGAGGACGGGGCTTCGGAGGAAGAGGAAACAGAAGCCGAGGCCGGATTTATTAAGAGGACTGCATATGCTTCTATACCCATGCAACTGCGTTACCACAACACAACAATATCTGACAAAGTTTTTCCTGTCTGGTCCTTCCTGCATCTCACAGCCCTCCATCCATCCCTTTTCTCTCCACATTTTTCTTATTTTTATTCTTGGGTGTGTTTTTGAGAAACCGTTCACAGGCGGTTTTCCCGTTGGTTACAAATGTGTGGGTTGTGTTTTTCTTTCTGGATCATCTTTATGGAACAAAAAAAAACTGCCAAGGTGTATTTTCTTTTTTTAAGAGTTTTTGTATGGTGACATGCATCCTTTGTATCTTTTTCTTTTTTAACTTTTTAATTTTTCAGAGCTTTTTGTTGGATCAAAAATCACAGATTTGTAAGAAGTAAAAAAAAAATATCCTTCTGAATTTTATCAAACTTGTGTGGGTCAAATCTTATGCTGTCTTTCTTATTTCAGGACATAAATATTTAAGTTTGTATGACGCCCCTTATGCCCTGATGTTTGTTGTTAACTTTGTATTAAGTTAAAATAGTTTTTTCCAAGATAAGTGAAATATTCCAGAGAAATTGTCCTTTTAGAGTAGGATTGCCTTGTCTTTTCAAACATTACAAAAATAATTTAAAGAACCAATTGTTTTCAAATATTGCTTGCATAGATTTGAGTTCACTTTCGATTTCAAACTTTGTGCATGCTTAGTTTGTAGCAGACATTTAAATGTTTTTGATTGAAGGAAATCAGACATTTGTGTATTACAGCTGTTGGTTTTCATTTCAAACAAGATTTTTCACCCACATTAAAACTTTTTGCCTTTTTCAACAGATTTTCATTGGTTCATTTGATTATGAATATTGGGGTAAATATTTAGCCAATAGCAAAGATGCCATGAATCTTTAATTTCCAAGAAATCAATAATTACAGACTTTATTCAACAATTTCTAGTCCAATGCCTCGGCAGCACCACATGCATAATGTCACTTTTGTTTTCTTTGCGCACAGGTTTTCTTGTAGCTTTATAAAATTAAGGTTGACCAATTGATGTCACATGGACTATTTTAACAATGTCCTTACTACCTTTCTGAGCCTTGAATATGGTATCACCATTGCGGTCTATGTAGGGTCAGAAAGCTGTGTTTTCTTGGCACACAAAAAGTATTCTCGTAGCTTCATAACATTAAAGGAACACTCCACTTTTTTTTTTGCAAATAGGCTTATTTTCCAACTCCCCCAGAGTTAAACATGAGTTTTACTGTTTTTGAATCCATTCAGCCTATCTTTGGGTGTCCTGGTAGCCCTTTTACCATAGCTTAGCATAAATCATTGAATCAGATTAGACCATAAACATCGCACTCAAAAATAAAACCAAAGACTTTGCGTAATATCATTGCACCTGTGCACCCATAGTACAGCAGCAAATTTTCTTGATTATTATGCCAGAACGAGAGTATAGTTCCTAGTAATTTCAGCCTACAAAATCACAACTTTTCATTTTCTGCCGGTCTTAGTATACAATGTAACTACAGAAGAGTCAAGTTTTACATAGGAAAAATATCTTAGACGAAAGTCTTTGGTTTTATTTTTGAGCGTGATGCTTATGGTCTAATCTGATTCAATGATTTATGCTTGATTTAAGGGCTACCAGGAGAACCAGAGATCAGCTGAATGGATTCAAATATGGTAAAACTCATCTTTTTAACTCTGAGGGAGCTGGAAAATGAGCCTATTTGCAAAAAAAGTGTTGTGTTCCTTTAAGGTTGAATCGTGGACTATTTTAACAATGTCCTTACTACCATTCTAGGCATTGAACGTGGTAGTTGCATTGTGTCTATGCAGGGCTTAGATTTCACCAAAAATATCTTCATCTGTGAGACAGATTGTGTTCCAAAGAAGAAGAAAAGCCTTACGGGTTTGGAAGGACATGAAACTGTTGTAACTGTAGCTCATGGTAGAATTACACCACTAGATGGCCATCCACGTTCACAGTCTGCAACCAAGAAAGCAGATTTACATTCAAAACATGACAGATTAGGATAACTTTAGGTTTACTTTACTTGAGGTAGAGTAAGAAAATAAAAAATAATATTTATTAATATTAGCCTAACTTACTCGCATATATAAATGGATAATGCGGAACCCAATTTGCACCCTAAGACAATAAAAATACGATTATACATGATTAACACATGACTAATTAAATTATATGCCAGATGAAATAACCGCCTCATGTGAGATGTACAGCAAACAAAACAAGACACAGACGGATTTTAGGGTTAAATCCGTCGAGTTTTTCCCTCACTTCAACAGGTATGTGTTACTGCGCTGTTCGTTGAACGTTAGGTGGCGCTATCAGACCGCGGGAACGCAGTTTTGGGTGCTCGTGACTAGGTATTTCCCAAATCAGTCACTGTAGCTCTTGAGCTCCTCATGCACTCGCTGAAAGAGATAAAGTGAGTGAATAAGAAACCTTCTCTTTACGATTCTGATCGTGTTAGAGACGTGCTTTGCTTTCGGCGTTTAACAAGACCGGAACGATTAAAGAGCAGCACGACAACACAGACGGGACGCAACAGTAGGCGTCTGATAGTGATCGGCTATTTTTGTAAGACGTGATAAATCGATGGACCAATCAAGAGGTGGGCAAATAGGCTGGAACAACAAGCGTACGATATCAAACAATATGTTCATGCTACTGCAGTGAGCAGGTGGGGCAGTGGCTGTATTGGATGGAGTGGAAAACCACCACAACAAGTCGACTAATTAACGTTCTTTGCATTAACCACTGTGCCAGTTTAACACAGCCCAGATTCTTAACTAGCAGGTCACATGAGGTTTCACAGGTCTCTCTGTAGGGATGTGAACAGAACATCTTTGCTTTTTAAGAAATCTTATTTAATAAAATACCGGAACCAATTAATTTTCATAACGCTGTAGGCCCGGTTACCGTTTTTGAACGTGCATTTTTTTGCCGATACGAGGAGAACTAGCTTATAAAATATTTAGACATTGTTACATGCATTCCTAACCACAATACCAGTACTCTAACATAAAGCGTAGTCCGATTCCTGAAAAAAAAAAATACTTTTAAGAGCGTTTGTGTTTTTATTTATATGTATGTATGTATATATATATATATATATATATATATATATATATATATATAATAAATAATAATAATAAATAATTCAGCGCGAGCCGTGTTGGGCGATTTTCGAAAGATTACCTCAAATGAGTTGGTTCTTTTTTAGTAAATCATAAAACCACAGTGTGATCAGTGTAGAGTCAGATTTCCAATTAAATAACTCCCATGAATTCGTTAATTAAGTAAATTAAAAGCACACAGCCCCAATAGGGGTATACGATATTGACAAAAAATATCTCGATATTTTCTGGGATTTTATTGATAACGATAACTAGACGATATTTTGCTGTGTTATGGTGCAGATATTTTAAGAACGTGGACAGCTGACTCTTGAAGTTTTTGATATTCTTCATGTGTTCAGTTCACAGCAGTGATAGAAATTTTACCTTTATAAAGACTTTTTACCTTTATAAAGACTTTTTTTTTTTTTTTTTTTAAATGTGCATCATCTTTTAAATCAAATTCTTACGTGTAATCAGTCAATTATAATAATAATACAAATGAAATCAGTATCAACAAAGTTGTTCTCTGCAGTAGTTGCATCTGAAGTGCCATTTAGATGTATTTACACAGTTTAATGCAGCTTATTAATTGCATGAATAGTTTTGATATTTTAAACATAAAACGTGTAACAGTGATATTTGAAATTATAAAAAAAAATAAAAGATAATTTAAATGTGAAATTAAAACCACCAGTAGGTGGCAGCAAGTGAGCGATTGAACTGAATCATTTAAACGGTTGATTCATTCAGGAACAAAACACCATCATGTTGCTCAGAGACACAAAGCAGTGCAGTGGCGGTGTTTTAAATTATTTTTGTTGGCAAAACAGACCAAAAACAGGCAATATGGTGTCTAAAGTGTAAGTCTCTTAATTAACTTTATTGAACAAATGTATAAAAGCAGTATCTTATTTGTAAGTAACATGCTCATTTTTTAAGAAAAAACTTCTCTTATAAATATATCCATTTTCTGCCCCCATATCTTGAATTATGTGATCATTCTAAATGCATTTTAATAGACTGAATCATGCAGTGAAAGAACACACTAATGCGTACATGCACTAATTTAACCTCACTTTTATAGACTTCATCATGTAATGCATGTGCGCAGTCTGTAGGTGTTGCAGAATCAGAAGCATTTAGTGTGACCAGTGTTGTTTGATTCCCACGTGAATGAGTTTCATAAACCGATTATTTTTCATGAATCAGAAGCATTCAGTGTGACCAATGTTGTCTAATTCCTGAGTGAATACGTTTCATAAACCGATTCTATTTGGCGAATCAAAAGCATTCATCGTGTCCAGTGTAGTCCGATTCCTGACTGAAGGACTCTCATAAACCGATTCTTTTTGGTGATTTAAGAGCATACAGCATAACCAGTGTAGTCTGATTCCTGAGTGAATAAGTTTCATAAAACAGTTCTTTTTGGTGAATTAAAAGCATTCAGCATGACCAGTGTAGTCCGATTCCAGAGTAAATGACTCTCATATACTGGTTCTTTTTGGTGAATCAAAAGCATTCAGCATGACCAGTGTAGTCCGATTCCAGAGTAAATGACTCTCATATACTGATTCTTTTTGGTGAATCAAAAGCATACAGCATGACCTATGTTGTCCGATCCAGAGTGAATGAGTTTCATAAACCGATCAACGACCAGTGTAGTCCGATTCCTAAGGTAATGATTCTCATAAACTGATTCTTTTTGGTGATTTAAGAGAATACAGCATGACCAGTATAGTCTGATTCCCGAGTGAATAGGTTTCAAAAACCGATTCTTTTTAGCGAATCAAAAGCATTCAGCATGTCCAATGTAGTCCAATTCCCAAGTGAGTTTCATAAACCAGTTTTTCATGGATCAGAAGCATTCAGCGTGATCAGTGTAATCTGATTCCAGAGTGAATGAGTTTGATAAACCGATTCTTTTTGGTGATTTAAGAGTATACAGCATGATCAGTGTAGTCTGATTCCAGAGTGAATAAGTTTCATAAACCAATTATTTGGTAAATCAAAAGCATTTTGCGTGACCAGTGTTGTATGATTCCCGCGTGGATGAGTTTCATAAACCGATTCTTTTTCATGAATCAGAAGCATTCAGCGTGGCCAGTGTTGTCCGATTCCAGAGAGAATGACTCTTATGAACCTATCCCTTTTGGTGAATCAAAAGCATTTAGCATGACCAGTGTTGTTTGATTCCAGCGTGAATGAGTTTCATAAACCGATTCTTTTTCATGAATCAGAAGCATTCAGCATGGCCAGTGTAGTCGATTTCCAGAGAGAATGAGTTTCATAAACTCATTTTTGACTCCCAAGTGAATGATTTTAACAAACCAATTTACCAAATTCTTCTTCATGAATCAGAACCATACAGTAGACCAGTGTTGTCTGTTTCAAGAGTGAGTGAGTTTCATAAACCATTCAGTGTAAACTGATTCTTTTTGGTGATTTAAGGGCATATAGCATGACCTATATAGTCTGATTCCCAAGTGAATACGTTTCATAAACCATTTTTTGAAAAATCAAAAGCATTCAGCATGTCCACTGTAGTCTGTTTTATGAGTCAATGACTCTAATAAACCGATTCTTTTTGGTAAATCAAAAGCATACAGCATAACCAGCATTGTCTGATTCCCAAGTGAATGAGTTTAATAAACCGATTCTTTTCATGAATCAGAAACATTCAGCATGGCCAGTGTAGTCAGATTCCCGAGTGAATGACTCTCATGAACCAATTCTTTTTGGTGAATCAAATGCATACAACATGACTAGCGTTGTCCAATCCTAAGTGAATGAGTTTCATAAACTGATTCTATTTCGGAAAATGCAGAACAAACGCAGTATCGAAGCTTTTTTAAGAACTGCACTGAATTTATTTCTGATTTGTTATGTTTGTTCTGCTGAAATCTGAAATGATCTCATCATTTGGCAACAGACCACTTAAGTGAGTAAACATGATAAGAATAGCATCTCTTATGTCTAAATTTTCCTCCTTCAACGTTTCTGCTTCAAAAGTACAACCATTTATAGAAGTGTTCTTGAATCAGAATTGGAACCAAAATGATTCAGTTCTTAATGAAGTAAATGGCATTAATTTGAATCCATAATTTGAATTCTCTGCAGCAGAAGTTGAGTTGTCGCACCTTGCACAGACACGCGACACAAGTATGGCTGAAGAACTGCAAGAAAAGAACGCTATCCTCTTTTTCATGAAAGACTACCATCCGCCCCCTCATGTACAATGCCTGGAATAGTAACAGCACTGCCAGGCTTACTAAATATAGCAACCAGTGAGTGTTAACATGTCAACTAGGAACCCGAAAGAAGTGGTTTCCACACATGTGGCTGTTGTGGCTACACATAAACCTATAAATAGACTAATAGCCTATGCAACATGTCTTCAATAACTTATAACCGCCGTGCACGTGTCACCTGTCCGAGCTATGTTAACCGTAAATACATTTTAATACCTTGCTCTCTTTCGCACAGCCTTGTTATGTAATAGGCTATGTATGTGAAAGGAGACAAGGGGCTGGATGAAACGTGAAGGATCATGCGATGTGGGCAAAGCAGCAGCTGAGAGATGAAAACAAGGCAGGACCCTTCGGGTTTTCGCTTGCACAAGTTTTATTGCATCCCTGAAGTTTAGGTCCCAACTAAGTTTTGAACGAACGAATAAATAAATTAGCAGGAGAGGGTAACGAATGAATAAACAGCGGAGAACTTTATGGATGTGTTGAGGATGTGCACACGAAAGGCCGGTCTGACTTTCTTAACATGTTACGCAGGAGGAACATCATGTGACAGCTTGCCCGTTCATAAATATTCACCGTCTCTATTCATGCAGACTCTTCTCTTGAGGTAGTCATTGTGCCTCGGCTCTGAACCATGTGATTCTGATGGGAGGGGGAGATTCTATAAATAGCTCTATAGCTCGGCTTCCATTGACATCATTTAGGCAGGAGAGACGGAAAAATAAACAGAGAGAAAGGGCTATAAGGGCGGAGATTCTTAATCTGAGCTTGAAATTCAAACAAACCCTCATCAATTTTGATTCCCCTCTCAACTCTCCAATAGAAACCACCAGGGCAGTGTCCGTTTCCTAGAACTATCTACGTCTCTCCCTGTGGTGGAACAAAACTGAGGAGATAGGGAGGGATGGATGGTGGGGAGGGACATCAAACAAAGGAAAAAGAAACGTGTGACGGAAAGCCAAAGCAAATATTTTGGATTATGTTATTAATGGGAACTGGAGGACGATTATGGGCAAGACTGCCTATGTGTCAGTGTCTGTCAACAATAAAGATCGATGACATGCGGCCATCCCAGCAAATACACTTCTGGGCTCTGTAAATACCGAATCGTCTGGTAAACGCGAGGATACTGATGGTCGAAGAGCATGTTAAACATCATGTGCAATGCAAAACTTGATGCTTGACAGAAATTAGGATTATCATTCAAAAATATGATTCGTTCAACATAAATATTGGATTTATGTGTAATGCACTGAGAGAAACCAGGGTGTTTCTTGGCACCCACGTAAGGGGGTCTAGAAACCCACCTAAGACCCCCAAATCTTGCATATGCCTTGTTTGGTCTATAACTACCACTTGTGGCACTTTCCAAGTGCTCAAATCAGACAGTGGATCTTTATTTAAGACAGACACTGTTCATCAGACTTGAGATAGATTTGTTTTATGCTTTTTGTTATATATAATTTTATTAAATTTTATTAGATATTTTATTTATAGATTCGTTTTTATTTTATATAAAATACTATTTTCTTATTTTAAATATATAATCAGTTCAAAATAAAATTGTTTTAAAATATTTTTCATTTTATTATATATTATATATTTTATTGTATCATATTATTATTATTATTATTATTATTTATCATTATAGCAGTTAGTTATTACTCTATTTAAAATATATTTTCATATATATATATATATATAATTTAAATATATGATATTAAATATTATACATTATGTAATTTATTATATATAATGCTATTAATATTAGCATGTTATCATATAATATTATCATTTATCATTATTGCAGTCTTTTAGCCTTTAATTCTATGTAAAAGTTATTTTCTTTATATATATATATATATATATATATATATATATATATACAAAAGAATTATATTGTATTATATTTCATATAATCTAATATTATAATCGATCATTTAACTATTTTAAAATGCTATTATATATTCTACGTGATATATTTTTATATCTTAATAATAAAAATATTGTAAAATTATCATTTATCATTATTATATATAGTACAGTTATATATAGTTTTTTATTTTATTTCAAATGTATTTTCTTATATGTATATCTATATATAAACAAAATAAATACATATATATATATATATATATATATATATATATAAAAGAAAATACATTTTCGATATAATATTTATATATTTACAAAAAGACTACAATAAGGATGAATGATAATATTACTTTAAAATATAATATTAAATACAATTTAAAATAACTTTAAAAATGTTATAATATCATATTAATAATATTGCAGTCTTTATATATATAATACTGCAATAACAATACATGGAAATATTTATGACAATATTATAATATTAATATCATTTAAATATTTTAATATTGTATTATACATTATACATAATATATTTAAAATTGTATTAATAATATTAATATTATAATAGTATAACTTCATTGTTCATTGTCACAGTCTTTTAGTTTTTATTTTATTTAAGATGTATTTTCTATATATACAGTATCTCACAAAAGTGAGTACACCCCTCACATTTTAGCAACCATTTTAGTATATCTTCTCAAGGGACAATACTACAGAAATGAAACTTGGATATATTTTAGAATAGTCAATGTGCAGCTTGTATAGAAGTATAGATTTACTGTCACCTGAAGGTTACTCAACATACAGCCATTATTATGAACAATTTAATAATATATATTAATATATAAATTATTTTGAATATTTATGATATTTATAAAATAAATAAAATACATTTAAGTTAATTTTTTTTCCTCATTAATGTACACACAGCACCCAGCATATTGACAGAAAAACACAGAATTGTTGACATTTTTGCAGATTTATTAAAAAAGAAAAACTGAAATATCACATGGTCCTAAGTATTCAGACCCTTTGCTCAGTATTTAGTAGAAGCACCCTTTTGATCTAATACAGCCATGAGTCTTTTTGGGAAAGATGCAACAAGTTTTTCACACCTGGATTTGGGGATCCTCTGCCATTCCTCCTTGCAGATGCTCTCCAGTTCTGTCAGGTTGGATGGTAAATGTTGGTGGACAGCCATTTTCAGGTTGTTGTGAAGCCACTCCTTCGTTATTTTAGCTGTGTGCTTAGGGTCATTGTCTTGTTGGAAGGTGAACCTTCAGCCCTGTCTGAGGTCCTGAGCACTGTGGAGAAGGTTTTGGTCCAGGATATCCCTGTACTTGGCTGCATTCATCTTTCCATCGATTACAACCAGTCGTCCTGTCCCTGCGGCTGAAAAACACCCCCACAGCATGATGCTGCCACCACCATGCTTCACTGTTGGGACTGTATTGGACAGGTGATGAGCAGTGCCTGGTTTTCTCCACACATACCACTTAGAATTAAGGCCAAAAAGTTCTATCTTGGTCTCATCAGACCAGAGAATCTTATTTCTCACCATCTTGGAGTCCTTCCATGCGGGCTTTCATGTGTCTTGCACTGAGGAGAGGCTTCAGTCGGGCCACTCTGCCATAAAGCCGTGACTGGTGGAGGGCTGCAGTGATGGTTGACTTTCTACAACTTTCTCCCATCTCCCGACTGCATCTCTGCAGCTCAGCCACAGTGATCTTTGGGTTTTTCTTTACCTCTCTCACCAAGGCTCTTCTCCCCCGATAGCTCAGTTTGGCCGGACGGCCAGCTCTAGGAAGGGCTCTGGTCATCCCAAACGTCTTCCATTTAAGGATAATGGAGGCCACTGTGCTCTTAGGAACCTTAAGTGCAGCAGAAATTTTTTTGTAACCTTGGCCAGATCTGTGCCTTGCCACAATTCTGTCTCTGAGCTCTTTAGGCAGTTCCTTTGACCTCATGATTCTCATTTGCTCTGACATGCACTGTAAGCTGTAAGGTCTTATATAGACAGGTGTGTGGCTTTCCTAATCAAGTCCAATCAGTATAATTAAACACAGCTGGACTCAAATGAAGGTGTAGAACCATCTCAAGGATGATCAGAAGAAATGGACAGCACCTGAGTTAAAAATATATGAGTGTCACAGCAAAGGGTCTGAATACTTAGGACCATGTGATATTACAGTATTTCTTTTTTAATAAATCTGCAAAAATGTCAACAATTCTGTGTTTTTCTGTCAATATGGGGTGCTGTGTGTACATTAATGAGGAAAAAAAATGAACTTAAATGATTTTAGCAAATGGCTGCAATATAACAAAGAGTGAAAAATTTAAGGGGGTCTGAATACTTTCTGTACCCACTGTATATAAAGACTGCGATAAGGATAAATGATAATATTATAACATTAATATCATTTAAATATTTTAAATTGCATTATATCAATAATAATATTAATATTATAATATAATACTTTATCTTTAGTAAATATATTACTAAATATATAAATAAAAAAATTACTAAAAGACTGCAATAATGATAAATGATAATATTAATATAATTTAAATATTTCAAATTGTATTATGTATTATACATTATATATTTTTAAATTTATTATATTATTTTTATATTTATTATATTATATTTATTCATTATATTTTTAATAATTAATTTATAATTATCATATAATTAATATTATATTATATTTTTTCATTGTTGCACTATTTTAGTTTTTATTTTAACATGTATTATATATATATATATATATATATATACACACACATATATAGATTGTGTTTTTTAATATATATTATATATTTTATTAAATCATATTAATAATGTAATTACAATATTTAATATTAAAATATTAATATATAATTTTTTTGTTTACATTTCTTCTTATATTGAAAAAAATATATAATTAATTATATATTATATATGATGTTTATATATTATTTATATCATACTGTTTTTTTTTATACAATTTTAATTACACAATACATTTGTTTATATATTAAATAATTTTATTACAAAACTTGAAATGAATGTGTTTTTTGTTTTTTTTGTACAGGTTTGTGATTTCCACTTCATACCAGCAACTCGGAGCCAGAGACTCGAGACTGCTGTCCCTGTCAAATTTGAGGTAAGGTGGGTTAAATGAGGAGAAGCTCTGAGCGAGCTCAAGCCCACACAGCCGAAATCGAGGTATTTTTAGATTTAGCGGAGGGTGCAAACGTCCAGCTTCATTGTCAGATCAAAGCCGCCACTTATGGCACTCCTGGCAGAACACCGGTGTATTTTAAGGGAAACATGATGGCAAATGTTATATTTACACCCTTGATCTAAATATTTACCTATTTTCAGTTCCCCCCACACAACTCGTCACCGCCCGCTCATTCACGATCCTCCCATTTTAGTAGCAGGAGTCCAACAACACTCCAACGGAACATCCCGTGTGTCGCGAAGGTAGGATTATCCCTGCACATCGCAGTACATCGCGTTGTTTTTTGAATAGGAGCTTTGCTCATTCATACACTTGTAGCTCAAGGCGATCAAATTGTGTCTCCATGTGCATATAATATAGCATAAACAGCCTGAAATGTATTCAAAGTTCGTGTCTGTCAGGAAAACACTGCATAAAACCTGACGCGATAGTTGAGTCTACATATCAGCACCACGGACAGCGACAGTCGAATTGCAAAAACATCAACTTCTTCGCTTGAGTTTTCCCATGTTTTTGATCATTACAATTTAGCAATTCAGTAAACAACGACACACAAAAAAACAAAGTGCTATTTAAAGGAGATTTTCAATTCAGTTTTAACTGAACTGCTACTTTTAGAAGCTCTCGAATGGAGTTTGGCGACACCGTGCGGCAAGACGCTTGATTTTTTTCCCAGTACGTTTCTACCGCACTGGTCAAATTAGTGTACTTTGTGTTCTCCACGTTCACTTTTAGCACGCCACAGCCTTTATGCGCAGCCGTTTGTAACATTGCTGAAACTAAAAATATGAATGCATTAGACACACGTCTTCACATAAACGAGGCAACCCCCGGCAACACCAACTTTTTAACGCGTCTCCCTTGATGATCTCCCTAAACAGTGGAAAGCAACTACCAGGCTGAAAGATCGTATATAGGCTAGTGGTGCGCGTCTGCCACGGAATCCATTGGCAAATGAATTTTTCACGATGCCTGGCGACTGCAAGGAGTGGTTTCGCTCTGGGAAACCGGGGCTGTGGTCACTTGCAAGTGCGGACACTGTCCGTCTTTTACCTATTTAGCCCGAGCCATTTTCATTAGCGCTAGGCTGTCTGCGAGCACAACAGGGACGGTTGTAATCAGCAGCCATAGACTGTGAAGTGGGAGAACCTAAACGTGACGTCAATGCCTAGTAACTGACGCAGCCCTCAAAAAAAAAAAAAAAAAAAAAAAAACCGAGAGATTCTGCAAGCGTTAATTATCATCGTTTGTGTACAGCTCTAAAGACAAAACATATTCGGCTCGGTTGTTTGCGCGCTCGGGTCCGTCTGTGTGTGTGAGTGAGTGTGTGTGTGTGTGTGTGCGTGCGTGCGTGCGTGTGTTTTCTTTATGAGCAGCGAATCCGTCCCGAGTTTCCAAGCGAAAGTTGCATGGAGACACGCCGCGTAAGACGCGTATAATAAAGAGGATGGCGAGCAACATAAAGGAACGACGAGAGCGGGAACAACTTGTGCTGAGAAAGCGAACGTTTAAGAAATATTTAGCCCATAAGAGAGAGGGGCACTGAAGCAGTTCGTTTGAAAAAAAGAAAAAAGAAAAAAAATCACTGCAGCGATGCATCGGAGGCGAGTCGGAGCCCTTTGCATGGAGTTGGAGAGGCAAAATTAATGTACATTACATGCACTCCACGTAACGCTCCTGAGCGATGTCTTTGTGAGTGTGTTTTTTTCTTACTGGGCGCTAAAAATAGCATCAGTGTTTGATCGTGGTCCAGAAATAGGCAGAGGGTATCACTTGTATAAAAAGGACTGCGATTCTGAGAAAACTTGGACGTGTTGCTGAGGATAGATATGAATCAAGGGCAGTATTTGATTTTTTTTTTTTTTTTTTTTTTTTGTCTTGCTTGTTGTTTTTGCTCACGTATGATGGTTTTATACTCATGTCTGTGTTTTCCCTGCTTTCAGCCAGGGCTTCCTGCACTGGTAAGTACACATTCGCGACGCTTTCTTTGGGTTCGTTCACATGTTTATTTGATTTTTTTCTTTTGCACGATTTTTCTTGCATGCATTGATTGGGTAACCTAACGTGCCATTCCCTCCACCGATCACTAAGCATTTGTTTCATGCATACTGTCTCAAACAGGTGCTTTGCTGTTTTCATCCACTTGTTTAAAATGAAATAAACCACTCTCTCCTCAGACCAGGAATCTCGCGAATGGTAAATAAGTGAAATCCAAATCCAAACTCCTTTGTCTGACGGCGCTGTTGAGTCGTTTTTTGCCTCTTCGCTACAGCTGAAAGTGTGAATGGAAAGCGATAACACTAGAAGAGTGAGGGGACATATCTCTCAAAATATGTGAGGCTAATAAATATAGGTGGAAGACGCCGCGCCAAAAGGAAAATCACCAGCAGCAGCCGACGAGGGAAGCCCTGGTGTGGCGTCAAGGGGTTCCGTGCAAGCAAAATCGCCCTTAAATGGTCAGCCCTGTTTTGGCCATCACCCGCGAAAGGGAAGCCACTCGGCACACGTTCTCAAAACGCAGCTTAAGTTTTTTTGTTTTTTCGTGCAGTGTTCCCGCTTGCGTTGTTTGAACACTTCCATCAGATGTGCTTGAGACTGTGTAGCTATAGGCGGATTCACATGGATTACTCTTCCGCCCACGTCATTTTCATTATACAGTACTGCAATCGACTGTTTTCTATTGCTGTGGACTATAATACTGGTCTTGTGCCAAAACGAACGCGTCTGTGCAGTTGCGCAAAGCAATCACGTTTGTTTTCATCAAAGCATCTCTTAATAAATGTCTAACTTCAATCCTGAAGCGTGCATATTAAGCGTCGAATTGTTTCAGATGCTCATGTGTATGTATTCCAAAGCAAAATCTTACATGTGAGTTCGCGTAAATACTTAAAAACCGTACATGCCAGAGTAGCGAGTCCAGGAATGACCGCGGATCTTTGCAGAAAAAAAACTCATTACCTTGACCTTTTCAAAGACACTGTGGCTCTCTATACACCTATCCCAGACATAGCAAGATCTTCCCAAGTCAAAGCTGTCGTTGTAATGTTAGTGGAAACACGGTTTTATCCGAGTCGTGACTGCTATAGTGAGTAATATGTGCGCGTTGGCTGCGTCAGGAGATGCAGTCGCTGTGCGGTGCAGACAGAAGGGGGAGAATCGTGACTGACTGGAGACGTCCGCAAATGATGCGACCACCAAATAAAATCCTCATAATGGTGGCATCTAGGCTTGATCTTTTTTTTTTTTTTTTCTTTTTACACCTGTTACATCTCAAGCCATATCTCTTTTGCCTAGCCACCTCAACCTCCCCTTGCACCACGAAGGCGCAAGAAGAATACCAGTGATTAAAGGGAAGGGAGGGGGGAGATCTTGGTTCGGGATGAATTTAGACTGGGGGGGGGAGGAGGAAGGGAGGGTGAGATGTGGAGGGGGGGGGGTGTCCAGATATAGATCGTGACCCTCCCACTTTGTATAGTTTCTTGTATAGTTCAAGCAAGAAAAGCCACTCTTTAACAATTTTGATCGTGTGGATGCAAGACCAAAACTTCACGGGTAAGTGAAACGAAGTCACATTCCACAGCTGGATTGGGAAGTGATCCACACTTTTGCTGTGTTGTCATGTCATTATTAAGTTGATGCATTTGCAAAATGTTGTTGTTGCTGTTGTTGTAAAGTTGGATGTAGAACGTTTATGTAACGATGCCAATCGCTTAGTAACGCACCATTGTTTTGTTTTGTTGTGCCTGCAGGCGATGATGCAACTGTAATGTATAGAATTTGTTATGTTCTGCTGATAGTTTAGAGACCCCCGTGTCCTCACTGAGTGGTAGCAGCCAGTGAACTCTCTGTGGTCATGCAATGAAATTGCCTCGGAAGCCTGTCATGTTGTTGTCGTCGTGCTGGCGATGTGCTGCTTTGTTTAACACGCGCGTTAAAACGCGACGCGTCCAAAACGTTAGTCGTTTCATAAACGACCCAGTGTCTGTTTTGAATGGATACATGACGATGTAGTTGCAGACATGAATGCACGACACCCCAGACGTAGTCAAAACGTGACATGGCGAACGAATTGGGCTTCAAAACAGAAACGGAGAAAAACATTTAATGTTATTGTCTTACACGGAATATTTCTGGTCACTTGCGCCAACTAGGATACAATTTGGTTTCCCCTTTCTTTCTTTCTTTCTTTTTTTTATATTTTTTTCAAAAAGGGGGGTCCCTATATGAGCAAGAAACCGATTGGTGGATGACGATTTTTTGTTTGCGCCAATAAGATCTCTCGCTGCTCTCTATTTATTGCGAGCAGATTACAGACTGCTCTCTCCTCACCAAGAGCGCTTCATCTGCTCAGTTCTCCGGCATCACGAACCAAAGGATGTATTTCATAGTAGCAACAAAACGGCGAGGCGAAAAGAAACGAGCTCAATGGTCGCTCTGTCATATGTGTGTCTTTGTTTAAATGCAATACATCGCGACTAGAAAAGCCAGCGCAAATAAACTACTGGGAAGGAGTGAGAATTCAGCACCGCGGACAGCGCTCGCACGCAGAATACAGGCATTTGGATGCTGGCTGCTCTCAAAGCTTCCCATGCTCGTAGAATGTGAATGAGTTGGATACAGTTCAGCCACGGAAAAGGGCTTCGCGGTCTCGCTTTTCCCGATGTCTGGACACAATAGGACTGGGAAACCAGAGCCATGCACAAGCCACCTGGATGTCACTGTTTGATGTCACGGACTTCAGACTGCGATTTGTCTTTCGCGAATCTTTTTGCGGTCTGGGCTTGCTGTTCATAAGTATCTAGCTGGGAAGCCCTTACCCCAAAAAGCATTTGCGGAAGGCGCATTCACCGATTGATGCTCTCCATACGCTGCGCGGATTAAATGCTTGCATTATTATTATACTAATTATTATTATTATTATCACTGTGTTTATTTTTTTACAAATACTTTGTACAATTTTTTTTCTTCCCAAAAATATTGTCATCACTGTATTGCGGCTCAAATGTAAAGCCGAACTTCTTCTCTCCCACTTGCGTCCCCAAAGTCTAAGATCCCTCCCTGTCGAGAGTTATCTGGCGTCTCCATTGCCAGAATATTTGCTCTCGTTAATACGATTACAAAAAGTCACCCAAACAAAACCACAGTTCCACCAACGAGCCTCCCAGTTTGCACGTGGGAAAACACAGTGGTCCATTCGGGGAAATGAGAGAGAGAGAGAAAGAGAGAGAGAGAGAGGGGCATCTCGTTAGTGTGCTATTCACTTAGAAGCCAAACAATGTTGAAATGACCCCACCCTGTTCGCAATAACATATAAGCTGTATAACCCTGCCGGACGCAGGTTTAAAATTAAAATATCAGCCCATTGACAGAGTGCCAGAGTGTGTGAGAGAGAGTGTGTATAAGAGTGTGTGTGTGTGTGTGTGTGTGTGTGTGTGTGTGTGTGTGTGTGTAAGAGAACACGTCACCGTAGGTGCCCAAAGACAACAAGGTTTCACCCAACCTCTTCGGTTTCTTTTCTTTTATTTCTTTTCTCTCCCTCTTTTTACACACACGCTCGTCCCTTCCCTCACACACACACACACACACACACACAGACACAGTATTTTGGAAATATGACACCTCGATGAAATATGACACACCTACGCACACCCAGGATATAACATGTAGACACATTGGGTGATAAAGTTTTCATGCCATGCAGATACAGTCCATTGAGAAATTCTCAGCAACTGAGAAGTGACGTGATCCGTGTCACTACAATCTTCAAGTCAGGTCCCCCAAGTACCTCATAAGTCATTTCCCGTTTTCGGTGACACTCACCTGTCCCCTGTCCTAGATGCGAGAGGAAGTGCAAATACAAATGCCCCCATTATAAGCTACAGTATTTGGAAAAGGCTCCACTAAGTCCCTTAGTGACGACAACCCTAAATTCCTTCAGGTCAGACTAACAGTTATTTCGTCTGTGTTTCCTCACACATTAATGCATTATAACAAAGATGCACTGGCTTTGATTATATAGTTATAAAATTAGAACAATTAAAAATGACGTGGGGAAGAGGTCCTCCTGAAAATGGTTTAGAAATATTGAGAAAGTTTAACTTGATAGAGTTTTGTATATCACGCAGCCTATTTTTTTCTGATAAGCATAAAGGGCCTGAAAAAGTTGTTCAGACTTTAAGAAAATTATTTCGACGTTATGATCAAAATCTTTGTTACAAATCTGTAAAATCCAATAATGTAAGTCTTCGTTTTGAGTTTGAGTTTTTTATTCAAGTGATTGATTCATTTGATGCTCAGCTGAAAGAGTCAAGCGGAAGGCTGATTTACATTAAAAAACGCGGATTTTGGTGGCCTAATAAATTTAAATAATTATATCATTTTCAACAGCAAGAATCCGTGATTAAATGAGGTTGGAAATATTATTATATCGTATAAAAAGCATAAAGAAGAAGCTCCTAAGTCGAGCACGTACATCGTGAAAAGGTTTTCTTTATTTTGCTTAAAAAGCTTGTTTATTTCTGTTTAATAAACGTATACCAATAGTTTCTATCATTTCTACTCGATTTTACGAGATTTCCGAGTTTTCTGCATGAGGGGTTGAAGTGGTCGAAAAAAGTGCAAGAAACTTTTCTAAACTAATACATTAAGCTAGCATCTACTGTTAAGTTTTAAAGCTTACAGGCTAGATTTTTTTATTGAGCTATAAGGCTTTTTGAACCGTCTAAACGCGTTTAATCAAGATTTTCGTGACGTCCTGTGAGTATCTAAACTTACCTGAAAAGTGCACCAAGCGTGTTTTTCTGTGGAGTGAATGTCACGATGTAGCTACGAAAGGCTTTTCCATTCTCTCATTTGTTTTTTGCTCCATTATCTACTGTTCCCAACATTTTCCAACCAAACATGTCTTGAATGTTTCTCAGAAGCCGTTAAACTGCCCAAACCACGCGTTCAAACGATCCCACTGTTGTTTATGTACAACTTTGTGCTCTTGTGTTTGTCCATAGGACAGAACAGAACTTGAGGCATCCACCGTGTCAAGTATGGAGGGTGAAATGAACGGCTCGAATCACAGAACGTTCCCAAACTGTGCTGCTCGTGACGTCACTGGCTTCGTAAGTTCATTCTTTCCGTTTCAGCCCTTCACGAGAGTGGCCCCTGTTCTTGTCATTGTCTGTCAGTAAGCGTTTGAAACTGCAGCAGGGACACGATTTTTTTTAAGTTTTCATGATATCACGAGGGTTTTCTTTGTTATTATTATCATAGTCAAACTGCTGTATCCAAGGGTTTCAGGCCTGCTTGACATCTTAAGTGCTCCGGATGCAGTTTACTGTTAAACAGTCTGAAATAGTGTATATCAGGACGTTTACATGGTCATTTAAAATCTTTCTTTTAGTTTAACATGTGAGAACTATACATTTTGATAGAAAAGCATATGACGGCTTGCTTGTGGAAAGCACAGCGTGATTTTTTTCTGTAGTAAATTGGATGACTGGTTTGTACATTATGTATTTATGCTTAATACACCTTAAATATTTATTGCATATAACAACTAGATATGCAAATACGTTCTCACAAGTGTAAGTATATTTGATATGTGCATAGACGCATACACACACACCGATATACACACACTGATGATTTCATATCTGTGTGCGTGTAGATAGTTAAAAAAATTAAAAAGGTATTTAAATGGTTTTTAAGTAGAACAAAAGAACCAAAATATTTGGTAGATTTTCTGTATGTTTTAGCTCCCATTGCCTGCCATTACAGACATTGCCTGCATGACACAGACTTGTATTGGATGTACTGAAATAAAATGACCACTGAAGGTATATAAGATATTACGTTGAGCTCCAAAATATAAAAAAATTATATTTTTATAAAATTACAAAATTATATATGCATTGGCACATTACCAGTTTTAGTTTTCTGTTGAGTTAGAGATCTTCGTGTGAGACTTTCAGCAGAATTGCTAACTGCAGGTCAGTTTAAAATAATATGAAAGGACTCTTTTAGTTCATTGTTTTTAAATACAAAAAATATGAATGTATCATAAATAAATTTATGACCTACAGAGAAAGGGGCCAGTATTAACACAGACTGGACGGTACGAAAGACTCAAGAAGATAAAATTAGCCAAGTTTTGATTTCTTTTTTAAGAAATTAGTGCCACAGTATTATGTTGAGCTGCAAAATATAAAAAATGAGGCTACGTTTGTGTAATAAAAATGATATATGCATTGGCTCGTCAACAGTTTTAGTTTTCTGTTGAGTTAGAGATCTTCGTGTGTGACTTTCAGCAGTATTACTAATTGCAGGTTAGTTTAAAACAATATGCAAGGACTCTTTTAGTTCATTGTTTTTAAATGCAAAAAATATGATTGTATCATAAAAATATTTATGACTTACAGAGTAAGGTGCAGTGTTAACAAAGCCTGGATGGTACAAAAGGCTCTAAAAGATATATTTAGCCAAGCTTTGTTTTCTTTTTTAAGGAATTAGTGCCACAATATTATGTTGAGCTGCAAAATATAAAAAATGAAGCTACGTTTGTGTAAAAAAATGATATATGCATTGGCTCGTCAAACAGTTTTAGTTTTCTGTTAAGATAGAGATCTTCGTGTGTGACTTTCAGCAGTATTGCTAACTGCAGGTCAGTTTAAAATAATATGCAAGGACTCTTTTAGTTCATTGTTTTTAAATATAAAAAATACGAATGTATCTAAAATAAATTTATGACCTACAGAGTAAGGGGCAGTATTAACAAAGCCTGGACGGTACGAAAGACCCTAGAAGATAAAATTAGCCAAGCTTTGTTTTCTGTCTTTCTTTTTTAAGGAATTAGTGCCACAATATTACGTTGAGCTGCAAAATATAAAAAATGAAGCTACGTTTGTGTAAAAAATATATATATGCATTCGCTTTTGAGGAGTTTTAGTTTTCTGTGAAGTTAGAGATCTTAGTGTGTGACTTTCAGCAGTATTGCTAATTGCAGGTTAGTTTAAAACAATATGCAAGAAATCTTTTAATTCATTGTTTTTAAATGCAAAAATATCAATGTATCATAAAAATATTTATGACCTACAGAGTAGAGGCAGTAGTAACAAAGCCTGGATGGTACGAAAGACGCTAGAAGATAAAATTAGCCAAGCTTTTTTTTCTGTCATTCTTTTTTTTTTAGGAATTAGTGCCACAATATTATGTTGAGCTGCAAAATATTAAAAAAAAGCTACGTATGTGGAAAAAATATATATGCATTGGCTTGTGAGGAGTTTTAATTTTCTGTGAAGTTAGAGATCTTAGTGTGTGACTTTCAGCAGTGTTGCTAATTGCAGGTTAGTTTAAAATAATATGCAATGATTCTTTTAGTTCATTGTTTTTAAATGCAAAAAATATGATTGTATCATTAAATATTTATGACCTACAGAGTAAGGTGCAGTGTTAACAAAGCCTGGACGGTACGAAAGACCCTAGAAGATAAAATTAGCCAAGCTTTGTTTTCTGTCTTTCTTTTTTAAGGAATTAGTGCCACAATATTATGTTGAGCTGCAAACTATAAAAAATAAAGCTACGTTTGTGTAAAAATAATATATATGCATTCGCTTTTGAGGAGTTTTAGTTTTCTGTGAAGTTAGAGATCTTAGTGTGTGACTTTCAGCAGTTTTGCTAATTGCAGGTTAGTTTAAAACAATAGGCAAGAAATCTTTTAATTCATTGTTTTAAAATGCAAAAATATCAATGTATCATAAAAATATTTATGACCTACAGAGTAAGGGGCAGTAGTAACAAAGCCTGGACGGTACGAAAGACCCCTAGAAGATAAATTAGTCAAGCTTTTTTTTCTGTCATTCTTTTTTTTAGGAATTAGTGCCACAATATTATGTTAAGCTGCAAAATATAAAAAATGAAGCTACGTATGTGGAAAAAAATTATATATGCATTGGCTTGTGAGGAGTTTTAGTTTTCTGTTGAGTTAGAGATCTTAGTGTGTGCAGTATTTTAATACTAACAGTAGTTCTCATTGCAGGTTAGTTTAAAATAATATGCAAGAAATCGTTTCATTCATTGTTTTTAAATGCAAAAATATGAATGTATCATAAAAATATTTATGACCTAAAGAGTAAGAGGCAGTATTAACAAACCTGGACGGTACGAAAGACCCTAGAAGATTAAATTAGCCAAGCTTTTTTTTTTTGGTCATTCTTTTTTTTAGGAATTAGTGCCACAGTATTATGTTGAGCAGCAAAATATAAAAAATGAAGCTACGTATATGAAAAAAAATGATATATGCATTGGCTTGTGAGGAGATCTTAGTGTGTGCAGTATTTTAATACTAAATTAATACTTCTCATTGCAGGTTAGTTTATAATACTATGCAAGAAATCTTTTAATTCATTGTTTTTAAATGCAAAAATATGAATGTATCATAAAAGTATGACCTACAGAGTAAGGGCAGTATTAACAAAGGCTGGATGGTATAAAAAACCTTAGAAGATAAATTCAGCCAAGCTGGCTTTTTTTTTAAATCTGTCTTTTATGTTTTAAAGAATTAATGTCACAATATTGTCTGATTTGGTCTTTAAACACTACAAACGTTTTAAACCTCCCAGCAGAAATTTCACGACATGACGTTGAGATGCTGACAAACAACCTGAGAGTTTTAACACAGATTTTGAAAGGAATAGTTATAGATTACTGTGCTGTAAAATCATAAATACTGTTTTGTACCTTTTCTGTATACAAGTCATATTTAACTGAAATGATATTGTACTTTTTAGTGAAGCTAGAGATGGGTTGCAACACCGGCTACGATAGGCTGCTTTTATTTAACAGTCTATTTAAATTGCAGATTTAAACACTTGTCAAAACAAATATTAAAAACATTTTTATATAATATCTCATATTTATATGTATCGTTTTTTACACCTGTAGTCTGAGACGTCTCACCAGCACTAACCGTCAAGTACTTTTTTCTCTCACTCATGGCTAAAAGTGTTTTCACATGTCTCTCCCTTTGAAGATTTAATTCAAACACACATTTATAAACAACATTTATGTTTTTTTGATAAATCAGGTATAGGTTTCCTAATGAATTAACAGGGTGAGCAAAAGGCGTCACCCGGTATTCGCACCCAGACACTTTTAGCTTATTAAAGATGTACGTCTCAGAGAAAAGGCCCTGTTGTTCAGTGTTAGATTTAACTTGTGTTTGTTTTTTCTAAACAAATAATGTGCACTTTTTTTAATCTTTAAACAGTATTGAGTTCATTTAACACTCACAAATTTATGTTAAATTATTAATAACCAAATCTAAATCATGCTACAGTTTATAAAATCAAGCAACTGAAAAGCATCACAAACAAGAAATTTATAACTTCCATTATCTATTATGATGAAAAATCAAATGGTGTGGTTATTGAGCAAGATTTTTGTGTCACGAAGCATGGTGTTTTTTCATGTTGTTTACTGTTTTACCCTTTTTAGCCCTCAGCTTATCCCCTCTGGTCTCTTTCAACGTATTGTCTTCCAATCTGAGGACATGTTTTGTCAAAAACATTCTTTTTTCTCCTCACAAGCATTTCATTATGATAGTGACACACCAATAACACTTAAAGCTTTACCTTATTTTTTGACTTTCCTAAATTGTTTGCAAAATTACATGATGTAGATTTTAAACTTTAACTGTCATTTTAATCAGTCCACAGGAACATGATGGCTGCCGTAACGACAAATGACACTTATGGAATGATGCCCGCGTGGACTAACAAGAGGAATGTTTGCATATGTGGCCCCCTATCCCTTCTTTCCTTCTTTTCTCACATTCCCTCCATCCATACATGGATGAGTCAGGGAAGGTGTGAGGGATGAGTCAGTTCCGGGCGGAATTTTTAGGGAAGGGGAGTGTCTGCTCGTTCCTAAGAGGGTGGTCCCATCATGTGAACATGGCATGACCTCACTGCCGCAGAAATACCCGTTCAAGCATTCACTCGGCATTAATGTGCTTTCTATATAGCCAGTGCAAAAACAGTTCACGTCTATATACCCAGTTAATACCAGTTTTAAAATGTAAATTTTGTGGTAAAATACATTCATTTAAATGTGAGTCTGACTTTTCAGTCACCTAAACAGCACCGAATAAAATGGATTTTCAATTAAAAACTAAGCTTATGTCTATTAAAACTGGGCTCTTTTAAAAAATATTTAATTCACAGTCAGTCATATAGATCTAAATATAGTGTATTGAAATAAAACTGTGAAAGTTAGATTTATGAAATATAACTTAAGATTGTTTGAAAACTTGTACTATGAACGGAGAAAAAAATCTCCATTTACAGTGTTAGAACACATTCATGTACATACAGAACAATCTCAAATGTAAAATAATAAAATATAACTAATACAAGTCAACTACAACAATAGAAAAAATAGACATTATTAAGTACTGATTGCCAGTACTATGTATTTATATATTTTTTTTAAACAACAATTTTAGCAGAAATGAAGATTATACATGCTGTGTGTGTGTGTGTGTGTGTGTGTGTGTGGGTGGGTGGGTGTGTGTTTATGTTTGGCTGCATCTCTAGATGTTTTTTGGGATTTCTTGGTAATTGTTTGTGTCTTTTCTTTGTAGAAAATCTGCTGATGACTGGACGTTTATGTAAAAGTGAGATGTGAAGCCGAACTGACTGTGCTCTTCATGGAAGCGAGGAATGGCTGACAGGAATGGAGGATGATGGAGGAAAATGAAAGGGTTTACCAGGTATCAACCGACACCTATTTAGGGCCAAAAACATCTACAGGGAAGCATGGGAGTGTCCGGGCACTTGAATGAGTTGTAATGCAAAACGCACTTTCTGTGGCATGACATCCATTTGCACCTTAGGTTTTGCTGATGGGTGAAACTCAGTGTCCAGTAAACCTTGACTGATCAATTGTGTAACTGAAGACATACTTTTGTAAATGTAAATCAGTTACAGAGAATGTTCAAAAATAGTATTTTAGAACACTAAAGTACTTTGATTAGTAAGAAAAAAATGCTGAGGGAAGAAGCAGAATTCAGTTTTTTAAGCATGTAATGTTTTAAAATCACTTTTAGAAATGTTTTGTCCAAAAAAAAACAAGTAACCAATACCTTTAATGCTCACACTACGTTGTTTTAGCATGGTTGCGTCATCTGCTTCGATTGAAATGTCTTCTAGAACAGAAATTATGCTTATAATGTGTGTTAAAAGAAGAAAACAATGTTTTTAAGTGATCGCTGATCATGTATATAATGCTAAAATACAATATAGATGTGACAAGTCAGGTCTGATAGTGTCGTGAGGAAAGTACAGGCTCCGACGGCACATAAATAGATGACGACGTACAGAGGGAAGCACTTATTATATTATTACAGTCTTGCTGACCAAAACATACTGGTTATATATATACAGCTAGTTTTTTTTAAACAGCTAGTTTTTGTACTAGTTTTATAAAATTATTAAAACCAGCACTCCAGAAGGGATGTATGAAAAACATTTTGTGCATGTGCATTGCACAAAAGTGCCGGCTGAACAAACTAGTTACAAATAATACAATATATTTGTTGAAGTGAAAGCTTATACATATATATTACTACATATATTTGTATAAATGTCTGTATTTTAGTTTTTAATGACACATCAACTAAACTGACCTTAAACGATGTTTAAAAAGCTCAATATGTATTTATCTGATATGTAGCTGTTCATCTGTAGTAATGCAAAAACCTTTGTTAAAACAAGACCAATAACGTAGTAGAAACTAGTTTTATACCAATCAAATGGAAAGTAATAGAATCCAGTGAACTAATCTGCACTATCACTCAGTTTCACCCTGCACTCTGAAGTAGTATGCACATTTTTAAGCCTTCACACAAGTTTTTAGAAAGTTGCATGAGTCGTGTGCCTTGTTTTTGGTCTTTTTGTGTGTCTTTTATTTGTATATGAATGCCATGAAGACTGAGCAGACTGACGTATAACCACATTAGACGTACAAGCACATAACCTCAGACAGTGGTACTTGATGCACTAGAATATTATATATATAATAAGAATTTTTGCTGTGTATAAGGTTTCACCGCAGATTATCATAATGTATATATATATATACTGTTTGAATGATGCTGTAAAGCTAATTGTCATCATTCTGTTTGATTTTATATTGTTAACTATTGTTAATACTATATATTGTACCCCTTAAATAGTCTATATGTATGTATTAGGAGATGCATAGGCTTCTCAGAAAACACATTTGACCACAGTGACGTTTTTATGACTGTCATGAGCAGATTTTCATTGAGCAGGCCAGATCTCTCTCTCTCTCTCTGTGTCTGTGTGTGTGTGTGCATCAAGTGCCTACAAATAACTGAAATGTGTTGCTTGTGTCATATGTTTGCATACCCACACAAAATGCACTGGGAATGTGTGTGCAAGTGTCAGAATGCTTTGTGGATGTATGTTAGATGTCTTGTAAAGGCAGATGTGTGTGTGTTTCGACAATATAGACAGTGAGAGATGGAGTGTGTGTGCATGTTTGTGTATCAGCAAGAATGCCTAAGAAATGTGCATGCATGTATTAGTTTAAGATGTCAGTGTGTTTAAAACGTCTTGTGCATAAAAGCATGCATATATATGTGTGTATAAGTTGCGGTGTGTGTAAAATTTGCACATTTTTGTACCCAAAAAAGTGGAAAAGAATTTGCAAGAATGCATGTGTTAAAAAAGGCATTATTTTAATACATTTGTGTATGCATATATATTGTGTAAGTGTTCAAGACAACAGATAAAGCGAGTGTGTGTGAGTCTGTGTGTGTGTGTATTAATATGAACGCATGGTTTTATGCATGTGTTAGTGTCAGAATGCTTTACATTATTATTTTAAGGTGTGTGTTTGCAAAACCTTATACATTTAAAATCATGCACAGACGTATGTATAGATGTGTGTGTTCAAGAATGAGTGTAATATGTTAATTTTAGCCATTTTTACGGTGTATGAAGTTATGTACGAACAAAAAGTGCATGTGTGTGTATATCAGAAAGCTTGGTATCATTGTCGCAAGGCCTCTGTGTGTGTGCAAAATGTTTTGTGTGACTATGAATGTACGTATAGGTGAGTGTGTGTATTTATGTACCTGAGAGCGCACATGTATGTGTGTGTTTGTGTTGTAAGCCTTTATGTGATTGTTTCGAGGCCCTAAAACCGCTTGTAAATGTAGTAAACGCGGATATGCGTGTAAATACGCACAGAATGCTTGTGTATGATTGTGTGTGATGTTTGCGCACATGTAGACGGCTGAAAGTGTGTGTACGTTAGTGAGCACATGGCCGAGAGGTTTTGCAACGTATGCGTGAGCTTTGAGAACGAGACGGCAGGCCAGACGAGCCGGAGACATTCAGTTATATAGTACAGCATCATTTAGTTACAGTTATATTTATTACATTTGATTTCAAATGCAATTTGAATCGAAATGTACAGTTTTGTAAACATATTTGACACACGTCTTTACATTTTAGTGTTTGGTGTGTGTTCAATAAGCAAACATGCGTACTTCACAAGTGAATTTGCAACATTTAAGCTTGTTTTATTAAATTAAATGACGCTGGAGAATTTTAAACACTGTCATTTTAATCTAAAACACAGATGTGATGAAACTGTAGCAGTTTTGAGCAGGTTTGATTGAAAATGTTTTCATTTCGACAAATTTTGTATTGTAGATGTTTAAGAAAGCATCTATGCAGATGTGATTAATATGGAAAGGTTGTTTAAAATCTAATAAAATCTATAAGATGAACAAGAATGAAAGTGAACATGATAATGTGGATGTGTATGAAAAAACAAGACTTTTGACTGTCTTTGCGTCTGTGGTGCATGTGTGTGTCTATACAGAAGTATGTGTGATATTGTTTGTGAGCAGGAAAAATATATATTGTTAAAGAACACAGTCTAAACAAATATTTATATTCTTGTGAATGTTTTGAAATCACTGCTGATGTATAAAATCATTAATCTTCATCTGTTTTTGCATCCTTTCTCTTTCAAACCCTGTTTAGCGTGCCAAAGGCCTCAGTCGTGAGAATATCATCTGATGCACAACATTCACACGTCAGAGGAAAAAATGATAAGGTATGTGGGATTTTTTTCAGTGTCTGTACATAATGTGGCCCATGTTGAGCTGACAGTATGTGTCTCTTAATATATGTTTATAGAGGAAAATAATAATTTTCATCTTATAAATGTAATGTAAACTGTGGGGTAAAATATGACATTTTATGAATGAGCAGTTGTGATAAAAACATGAAATATATGTTTTAAAAATGTATTTAGTGAAATATAAAGCCATCAGTGATTTTTGTTTTAGATGGTACATAAATGATGCATGATTTAGAGGATATTACTTTATAAAAAATACTAAAACATGCTTTGTTTTTTCCCCTCACAGGAAGCAAAACTGGGAAACTTTACCTTATGTCCTGCACGCAGGAGGAACGTCAAACCAACGTCTGTTAGACAGCTTCGCACCTGTAAATGGATATTCAGCAAGTTGATTACTTTGTAGGAACAACATTACACCGTCAGGTATTTGCAGTATTTGTCTGTAAACTAGCCTACGTTTGGTTTAATAAATGAGTTGCTTACGTTGTGACGTCCTGCAGACGTTTGTAACGTCTGAGGCGCAGGACCTGAGATTTGAGAGAATATGAAAACAATAACGTGTTAAGTATGTGAGCTTTAAAAAAATGTTTACTCGCACATAAATCCATGTATAGATACGTATGTTGTAATTATTCACCTAAATAAGAGAAACTGTACATATGTGTAGACGAGACTCACGTAAAAGCGCTTGTGTTGGGTTGTGTTGCTTAAATTCTCAAATCAGACGCAGTCTGATTTAATTTTATTTGTGTTAATTAAATAATAGACTATATGTAGTTTGAAATGGATTTGTTGTGACTGAGGTAATAAGAACGTGTGAGTAAAGCAAGCGCGGGAAACGTCTGAGTCTATAGACGTGTGTGAAAATTACAGACGCGACTTTTTAAAGCTTGTGTGCTTTATAACTGAAAGGGTTATATATTTGTAATATTCTGATGGTTTGTTTAAAATGTTATATGAAGCTGTAGACGGTTGAACGGAGAGTTTGAGCTGTCAGGCGTTCGTTGTCCACTGCACATGCTGCTGCTGACGTATCACTCACACTGCCCAGATGAGCTTACAACTAAAATAATGCTGTGTTTTTATACAAACTTTCGCTAAATATGTTTATTATGTAGCATATATGCAATAAGGTTTCATAACTAGTGTTTAGGGAGCATTTTGAACACGGTAAATGTAAAATATGACTTGTTGGAATTAGCAGAGGGTCAAAGGGGATGGGTAGAGCACAAAGAGGTTGAAATAAATGTTTAGATTAAAGAATAAAGATTCTAGGCGTCGAGTTATTATTAGGATGCCTGTGGTAGATCAGTGAGCGTCGAGGACTGAAAGCTGGAATGTATAATGTGTTACGTGAGAGGAAACGTGTGTGTGTGTGTGTGTGTGTGTGTGTGTGTGTGAGAGAGAGAGATCGAGAGAGAGAGAGAGAGTGTGTGTGTGGTATCAAAATTTGTGTTTTAAAGGTTGTCTAAGCAAAAGATAATTAAGTAAAACATCCAGATTTCGCATCAGTATTTAAAGTATTATTTTGTAATATAATACTTACAAAAATAACACTATGTATCCGATTGCTTGTGCCTTAACGTCATTTATTTGTATTGCTTTATAATTATAGTATTTTCTGCTTAGCTGTTATTGTATATCATACAACCCTAAATGTGCTTAACCGTTTGAACTGAATTGAGTAAAATGAGTAAAGTGTGTTTGCTGCAGTGTGGACGACGTAAGAACGTAACGTGTGAGTTCTGCATCTCTGCACTTCTGTGAGAAAAATATGCTGCACTATTCGACCCTGACTAATTGTTTAGCTATTTGATTGTATGAAACAAGCTCTACATGTGGTGTAATATATGGTATGAATATGTCGAAAACCAAAAAGCTGTACGTTTTTTCGTCCACGTGATAAAGTTATGAATCACGTTTTTGTAATCAAACTGCCTGCTTTTTGTATTCTCTATCCCATGTCAGAGAAAATAAAATGTTTGGAGTTATTTTAGAGTCTGTTTGCTTATTCGTCTGTGGGGGAAACTGGAAAATTATCACTATTTTGTGACATATTGAAGATGTTTTGTGTGTTTAAAACCTTTCGGATAGTAAAAATATCAAAAGTAGCATGAGGGGGGGCAATGCATAGAGATAAAGGCTTATACAGCTGGAGTGTCTTTCAATTAAAAATAAAGACATTAAAATATTTTCCTTGACAACACAAATGCTTTTTTTCTACTAAACAGCATCTGGTTTACATGTTACATGTGTTGCTTGAATTGTTCACCTATCGGTGGGCTTATATTTTAGGTTAAGTTTCGGCTCCTGAGTGAACCGAATGGCGACAGTGGACATGGATGTGTTGGAGTGATCCAGTATGTGTGGTAGTCTGACTGAATGTCAAACTGACAAGCTAGGAACGAGCCAAGAGCGAAACAATCCGACTTGACGCGAGTTTCGCCGCGTATAACACTCGCTTATCGCTTTCGTACCTGCGTACATGTGTGAGTCGATTAAAAACGTGTTTCACAACAGTTTACGCTGTATTTTCGCAGGTTGCTCAGCTGCATATCTACTACGTGCCTGTGTGTTTACATAACCATCCTCTCTTCCGCGTTACTCGCGTTGAGAATTCTCGCGATGTTTCGGCTCATCGCTGTCTGGGATTTGTAGTTTCATTCGGGAGATTGCTCACCGTTTGAATGAACAAAAATAATAAGCGTGTCTATATAACAAAACTAGCAGAGTTTTACAAAATAAAGCTGTTCAAGTCATCTTAACATGGGTTATAGCTATTCACGGTGTAAAATATCAATTCCTTCCTCATCGAATGACGTATCACTTGTTACTACGTAGAACTGGTGAATATTGGTGCTTATGTATTATATATTTTCACTGATTGTTCTAATCACCATAAAACAGTGTTATTTTACTATTACAGAAACACTGCGTCCCCCAACCCCCCACACACCCACACAAACTGTAAAAATACTGTTAGGTATAATGTGAATCATTAGTCATTTTCCTTGGTTATGTGTTTATCCATATATAGCTAAGCATTTATGTACTGTATACTTCTATATACGAAGTCTTTGTAATATTCAGTGTACATTAATGGTTTTTGTGTCGCACACTTTGAAAACAAACGGAATATGTGTTTGCGTGGTTTTCTTTAATTCGCAAACGTTTTGGAAACGGTCAGGAAAATGCAGAATCGACTCATGCTCCTGTCGAACTTAAATGCAGCAAATAAGCTTGCCCGTCTTTTTTCCCAAAGTATGACTCATTGGTGTGACAGAGCTGGTGAATGAATGCGACTGGCGTTCGTGCCGACAAATAGACGCTCACTGACTGCTCAGCAGGGGCGGGACAATAGGAGCCCGCGTAGCCAATGAGCAACGAACTTCATTCATAAAATAGTGTGGGGGGTGATTGTTGGAAGCGTGGGTTTGGAGGTTTCGTAACCCTGACTGAAACAGAAAAACCAGTTCTGAATCACAACCAATGACATTATTTGAATGGAGGTTACCGTAATGTTTGTCCAATCGCTTCTCACTCAGAAGAGTTTTCGGTCCGCCCCATTGAAACGGGCAACCGAATGAATGAGAATGGGCTCTTTGTGATTGATTCACACAATAGCCAATGAGCGGTAAGATGCGTTTGACGGACGCGAGTTTCGGCCAATCAGCAACGGACGTGGGCTCGCATGGGCGGCGATGGAGTATGTGGGAGGTGTGCACTTAAATCTGGATAGACTAGTATGTTAGAGGAGTTGTAGGGGTGTGATGCCACAACCTGCTTATAAAGGGGCGCACACACTGAAGCTTTAAAGCAGTGCATAACGACTAATTTTGCAGGTCATTCACCACGCACAGCCAGCCGTAGACATGGAGTCGTTTAACGTGGTGGGGATGCTACAGCCTGCCGAGAGAGCGCTCTTCTGGGTCGGTGCACTTACCACGGCCTCGCTGGCGCTGTGGCTGCTCTACAAGATCATCACTGGCTTTAGGATATGGGTGCTGGGAAACGGGGATTTACTCTCTCCCAAATTGGGAAAATGGGCAGGTAAGTTGAACGACATGAGAGCTTGTACTGGCAGGACATGGGTGGGATAAATGGAGTGCGCATTTGGCGCAGCCTTAAACTAAATAAAGATGAACTTCGTGAATTTGGTGTGGGGGGAACTAATAATTTCAACTTTTTGCGCATTTAACACATTTTTGTCATCGCTTCGTAAGCGCGAATGTTTGTATCACTCACATACATTTTATAATCGTTAAGAAAAGATTAGATCAGCAGACTAATTGAGGCATTAGTATTTTATGCGTATGGTCAATGGAGGCGACGTGTGTCTCAGGTTGACTGATTGCGCCATACATTCATATATTATGCGCAGATAGCATGTCACTCTGAGTCATTCAGGTATTTCAGCCTGACGTTTTCAAACACGACACATTCGCTCAAATATATGCAAACCGACTAATTGGATGAAGTTTATAATTACAAAATCACTCTCAAATCTTGTGTTTTATCTAAAACGCGTACTTTTTGTTATACAGACACTGTTTTCGCCAACCAAGCCGCCTGTTTATCATTTTTCGCATTTCTAGTTTTTCCTGAATCCTATGTGCCTGGCCTGACCCAGTTATCCAGTTTCCCGGTTAAGCGTGCCAATGTGTGTCCCGACAAACGCGTTTTTTCACGTCGCTTTGACAGTTTCACGGATAAAATGCGGGTTGGTCTTTAAGTAGATGTCTTTTTGCCCGCTGTTGTCCGCTTCTTCCCCTCACCGGGGCACTGAGGTTGGTTTTGGCAACATGACGCAGTTTAAAACGCCAATCTTAATTATAATGCGGGTCCATACCACGTGCGGCATGTGAGGGGAGACTTGAATGTGTTGCTTAAATGTACAAAAGCCGTGAGGTACAGCTTAGAGATTTTTTTTTTCTCCTGACACAATCGCACTTTCAGTGCTGTTACTTCAAAACTCATCGCACTGTTAAAGATTTTGAAATGGCTCATCATGCCATAGTCTTTCACTGCCTAGGATGTTGCCTAGGCAGCAGGTGCACCAGCGTTCAACGCCCCTAGTGGTCAACTCGGGAAGTGCACATCCAAAGCGATTTGAGGGGTCGCAGTATCTTCTGTAGTGAGTGCGATGATTCATTTTTTATTTGTTCAATCTAATGGTAATGGTTTATCAGTACAGGAGCAGTACGTCTCGCAAAAACACGGTTGGAAGGCATCACCGTTTGAAAGACGGTTTTTATTATTCTCGCCTGTCAATAACATGTTCACGTCCCATTTCACTCCAAAAATAAACAATTAGCCTATATTCAGAATAGAAAGAAACCATTTTTCTGATTAACTGTTTGATAATCGATTTACCTCATTCAACCAGTTACATCGTCTGTGAAGAATGTGGTTTTCCTGTTGAATGTATGTCAAAGGTCGCAATTTTTTTTTACAACATTGAGCGCCATGTATCGATGAACGCAGTATTTAAGAACCAATTAACTGGAAAATATTGGTACATAATAATGACCAAACCAATTATACCAAAAATTCTTCAGACACCTTCAAAAATTCTCACATTATCACAATTTAATCAGTATAGTTTAGGAAATGGTAAGCAAATATGACAAGAACTCAGAGTTAAACTGTGCTAGAACAAATGAATCTTGACAATGTCAGATAAATTTGATAGAAAGGTATGTAACAAAACATGGTCAAAGTGTCAAATCACATTTTTGGTCCCAAATTTGTATCAATTTTACTGGTAAGTCCACTGTGTCACGAATTTTTAGTATAAAATGTCACTTTGTTACTTGGTTTATTTTGCTATCCTTGCATACATGCATGAATTATAGTGTCCTGCACCCACTAGTTAAAAAATATCAAATTATATCAGGTGTCTGAATAATTCTTGGTTTGACTGAACAATGTAGAATAACTTTTTGCCCTTGATGACTGGGTAAATGTCCCAATCATCGTGAATTAACCCTAAATGATCAAATGCAGTGATTTGAATCGTAATTTGAATCACAATTCAAATTTGAGAATGTTTTTGAAATGTTGGAGTGAAATATGACCGGTGCATTCTCCTGACAGATTTCACAAGAATCACCCCTTTGCTCACAAGTCACCACCACTCCCTTTCACGTTAACATTTTGAACTATTTCCTTCGTACATTCTGTCAGTGTGATGTCAAATATGGAGGTGATGAATGCCACTCCCTGAAACTAAAAAAGCAGGGTACCAGTCTGACTCGTTCAGTTTAACGTGTGCAATCGCGCACAGGTTGCAGGTGGAGGTGACTAAGTGGAGACGGGAGGGGGGGAACTAGAAACTAGTTCCTCTTCCTGCCAATCCAGAAGCACAGGTCCTGTCAGGTTGAGCAAGAGTCCGTTTCCAGATCTCGAAACTCTTTCCACGTCGAGTGTAGCTGCTGCTGGTTCCTTGACACATTTGCAGTCACCTCTTCCCCCTTTATCTGACAGACTTGTTCAACACATTTGCATGTCGATGGTGTGATGTTGCATCATAAGATGATGTGTTTTTTTAAGGTGTAATGTGCTGACTTTGCAGTACCTTGAAGGTGAGTCATAAAGAGGAATGTATGAGGAAGAACCGAGAAGAAAGGCCCTGTGGTGTGTTTCTGTAGTAACCAGGCATTCCTCGCCTGAGTCGCTTACGGGAGACCCCTGGTGTCTGTTTTGGAATCTGCACCGCTGTGGTAAAGGTTGTAAGCCAGTGGTTTAGTTATTGTGCATGATGTTCTTGCAGCAATAGAAGCACCGGCTTTTTTTAGACCATTGTTATTAGTCAGATGTGGCCTCTCTCTCTCTGCATTATTAAATTATACATATTATGGCAGCAGCATTCTTTTATAAAGAATCACAGATGTGTTCATGAACGATATAACTATAAAACCTTAAATTAATTCTGTGATGTCACTTTTTGATAATAAGCTTCTGAGGTTCATCAGGTTATCAGATCTCATTCTGATAAAGTCTGAATATCTCGTTTTTACCCGCAAATTAAAAAGGAAATGTTTTGCATAAAGGATGTGCACTTTACACTAAAAACAACCCAGTGATCAGTAAAACACAGACAAATCCAACCTTCTGGGTAGTTTTATTTAACTTCTGTTTAAAAATGACTATATAGTTAAGTTTTAAAAATGTTTATTTATTAAACTTATTAATATTAATAAATATTAGTATTAATAAATGTTCATTTCCATCCTATTTTGAGTAAGAAATATAGTAATTTTTTAAACAATAGTGGAGTTAAATAAAACTTTTTTTTTTTTTCTTTTTTGTAGAACAATTAAGGTTTATTTTGCATTGTGACATTACAAAAATTAAGCGCGTAATATTTCCCTAAATTCTTAGTACAGTGATGCTTTTTAAAATTAATAAATGCACTTTATAAATATATTTTAAATTTATTACATAAATGATGTTGTTGATGTTATTACTCTAATAATTCTGATTTTGTTCATTGGGGATTCCCACCCTCATGCTAATAGTCAATTTTTCTTTGTGCATTAAAAATGTAATTATTTAAATCCAGTATGAAGGCGATATAATATTTTATCTTTAATAAAATATGGTGTATATTCAAATTATTTTTTATTTTGGTTTATTGCACACTCACTCATGCATGATATTTAAGGCTTTAGTATATTTCCAAACATATTATTTCACCTGAACTGAGAAAGCAAAGCAGTTATTTATTTATGATTATCATAATAATTAAGAAATGCTTCGTTTTCTTTAAGCAGCAAAATGTGATTTTAATTTTATTTTTATTTTATCATTATTAGTTCTTGGCAATGATTAATCAAATCAAAAATTAAACATTTTGTGTACTGTATATATTATGTACACATAAAGAGACACTGTATATATTGTATTTACATATAATTTATATTATATATAAATATATTTAATATATAAACAGCATATTTTTCGTATGTGTGTATTTATATATAAATAATAAATGTACACAGTACACACACACATTATGTACACAAAAACTAAGATGTGATTATGATTTTAGATGTGATTTAATAATTTCAATTATTATCGTTGCCCAGCACTAATTTATTATTATTATTGTTATTATTTAGGGGTGACATGACCCAGACAGGATTTGTCACATTCCCTTTTTTAGAACACTTTGAATGCTGAGAGACTTGCATCAACCTCATTGACACTATTTAAGAAGCCACTAACTTTGCAAATCCAGTGTATAGACCTACTATAGTTTGTCTTCAACTAGCAGGTTGAGTTTATGTGACTGGTGCAGTGTACTGTGAGAACGAGGCAGGTTGGCCTTTCTCTCAGCCGAGTTGTGATGCTGACCGAGCAACGCGAGGAAGCCAGAATTAGAGCTTCATCACCCCCCCCCCCCACCCTTCCCCATCTCTCTTGTCCTCCAGTGGCTCACTTCATCCTTCCTTAGAACACTAAATGTGTTTGAGAATCACACAGTTATGTAATAGAGCTGCAGTCATTCATGGGGATGGGGGCGACTGTGTCACACAAACTTGCTTTGACATTCAAATCGAGGAGTTTTTCTGTTTAAAACCTACTCTTTCTCAGTCCCGGTGAAACTTGGCAGCATGATGACTTGCTACAATACAGCTAACGCTCAACTTTCCTGCTCTTGCTGATTGTGAACGCGCAAGTTTGTGAATAGCACCGTTAGCCCATTCATGCTAGCTAAAAGGGGACAATGTGAATGAAACGTATTCCCTGGTGCGTGTGAGTGAGTGAACGTGGACTGCGCAACTTGTGAATGTGTGAGCCCTTGTGCGGCGTGAATGATGACAGAGTGTGACTGGCTCTTGTGTTCAAGGGAGGGCTTTGAAGAGGTGGGGGGCTTCAAAGGGAACGCTGCCGTTCATGTGACTAACACGCTCGTTGCCACGTGCCACAGCCGAGGATGCTGGGTAAAACTGCTACCCCCTCCACCTCTCTCTGTCTAAGCCTATCTCCATCCTCCATCTCTTGCTCATCCCCTCCGTCTCCATCACTAAGAACCCCTCTCCCCCCCCTCCCTTCCCGAATCTGTTTGTTCGCCCTCTGTGAGCCCCCACCCTCCCTTTTCTCTTCTCTGTCACGACTCGGCTCCATTTATTTATTTATTTCCTGGAAAAGGAAATCTTCCATCTGGCGTTTAACGTTACACTTACAATTCACATCCCATTCCGACCTGCTATCGTGCGGAGCAGCGTGTAGCATACGTTTAATTGGAGCTCTTTGGCCAAAATTTTAATGCGGTTTCACCCAGGGAAGCCACTATTTGCACTCTTTTTAACCGTTTAGATGCCATTTTCCTGTTTTTAATGTTTTGCTTTTGCAGTGTGTGCTTTGCAAAAAATGTGAAAGGCCTCCAAGATGTTTCATTGCATCTCTTTGACAAAAAAATAACTTGAACCTAGAAATGACACTCTGTGCACTCATTTTAACTCAGTTTGATGCCTTTTTCCTGTTTTTAATGTGTTGCCTTTGCAGTGCACTAATATCAAGCACAGTGTGTGTGCCTTCCAATTAAACATGCTAGAGGTCTTTCATATTTTTTTGCATGTCTTTGACAAAAAATAAAAAAATAAATAAAAAATGGCACTATTTTGTATTAATTTTAACCGTTTAGATGGCATTTTCCATTTTTTCACTTTTTAAAATGTGCTAATATCAAGCACATATAAGGCTTGCAAAATGTTTTTTTTAATCTTATTGGCTATGGCTAATATTTTAATTTGGGTTTTACCCAAAAATGCACTTTTTGCACTTATATTAACTGTTTAGATTCCATTTTCCTGTTTTTAATGTTTAATTGCTTTTGCAGTGCGCCAATATCAAGCACAGTGTGTGCCTTGCAAAAAATATGAAAGGCCTCTAGTATGTTTTAACCAAATTTAAATAAAAAATTGCACTATTTCGAACTAGTTTTTACAGTTTGAATCCCATTTTCCGTTTTTTACTTTTTTAAAATGTGCTAATATGTGCTTGCTATAGCGCACTGCAAAAGCAAAACAATAAAAACAGGAAAATGGCATCTAAAATGAGTGCTCAAAGGCATAATTTTAACCGTTTAGATAACATTTCCTTTTTTCGATTTTAAAATGTTAATATCAAGCACATGAGACTTGCAAAATGTAAAAGGTTTACATTTAATTTGATCTCATTGGCTAATATTATTAATTTTGTTTCTACCCTTAAAGTGCACTATTTTCACTCATTTTAACAGCCTAGATGCCATTTTCCTGTTTTTAATGTTTTGCATTTGCACTAATATCAACACAAAGTGCACATTGCAAAAAGTGTGAAAGGCCTCTAGTATATTTAGTTGCATCTCTTTGACAACAACAAACAAGTAACAAAAAAGGCACTATTTGCATCTATTTTAACAGTTTAGATTTTTTGTGCTAATATCAAGCAACATATGAGACATTTAAAATGTGAAAAGTTTACATTTAATTTGTTCTCACTGGCTAATATTATTAATTCTGTTTCTACCCATAAAATGCACTATTTGCACTCATTTTAACCATTTAAATGCAATTTTCCTGTTTTTTATGTTTTGCTTTTGCAGTGAGCCAATATCAAGCATAGTGTGTGCCTTGCAAAATATATGAAAGGCCTCTAGTATGTTTAATTGTGTTTGACAAATTAAATTGAACCAAAAATGGCATATTTGCACTAGTTTTAAGTATATAATTTTCCATTTGTTTTTTTTTTTTTAAATGTGCTAATCTCAAGCACATATGAGACTTGCAAAATGTGAAAAGTGTATATTTAATTTGATCTCACTAGCTAATATTTTAATTCTGGTTCTACCCATAAAAGGCACTATTTGCACTAATTTTAACCATTTAGATGCCATTTTTAATGTTTTGCTTTTGCAGTGCGCCCATATTAAGCACAGTGTGTGCCTTGCAAAAAAATATGAAAGGCCTCTAGTATGTTTAATTGTATTTGACAAATTAAATTTAACCAAAAATGGCACCTTGCACTAGTTTTAACCATTTAGATACCACTTTCCATTTTTCTTTTCAAAGTTTCTACCAAAAACAATGCACTACTTGCGCTCATGTATTACAGTGTGCTAATATTAAGCACAAGGAATAAAAATGTGAACCATCTCTAGTGTCCTGAATAAGCCACTGATTTCATACAGTACTTTAACCGTACTTGTCCACGACAGGTGTTACTTTTGCACACATTTAACGGCAATGCGTTTTCTCGCTAGGAAATAAAAAGCATCTTCCTCCGCACCAGCGTCCAAAAATATACCAGCTCTATGTTTAGATGTTTTGAATTATTTCTGCCCTTTTCTGTTCTAATTAATTTTTTGCAAGGAGGAGACTGTTGCGAGGAGAACTATTGATTTTTCACCTCTTTTTTTGGCACGCTTGTGACTTTTTGCTGCTATTTCTGATATTGCACCCTCTCACCCCCACATCGTTCTTTATATATTTTTTTCTTCTTCTTCTTTTTCAATCCACCTTTATCCGAGTATAGATGCTATTTTGGGTGCTGAACTGCTCTGGTGTGTAGTTTTTCCTGCTGGCCATGTGACTGGCTTGTGCTATTTAAAGCACGATGCTGCTTTGGGGGGAGTGGGCGGAGGTGTTAGCATTCTGCAGTGCTACCGAGCCAAGAACGGGAACGGTTCATTCATGGAGGGAGAGAGAGAGTGATGCGACAGATTGCATACAGTAGCGGTCTGAATGTGGACGGCCGAATCCCCCTCATCCCTCTTTTTAATTACGCTACCCTGGCCTCCGATGCGTTTTTGAGTCCGTAAGCACTGTTTTCGCTCACCATTGTCATCCACTGCAAGCATAAAATCCCTATTCCATAAGAACTGGTCAGCTTTTTCCTTTTTTTTCCCCCCCTCTTCTCCGAAGGCTCTACAATGAGCTGGGTTGCTGGGGGATGCAGAGAGCGAGAGAGAGCGCACGAGAGAGAGAGAGATTGAGGGTGAGCGGGCAGCATCTTGTTGGTATTCAAGTGCTGCGGCTGTTCCAGACGAGGCAGCTATTTTTACTCACTCGGCTGCTTTTTTTAGCGCTGGAATATTGAGTCGGAGAAGGGCCAGTGCGCCTGTGCGGCTCCGTATTTCTGAACGTACTGTTCGTGAACGTACTGAGCACGACTGCTCGTGCCTTCTTGGGTCTATTTTTATACATTTGTTTTGTTTTCAATCGTGCTAATAATGTTCTTGCTAACAAAATACTCATGCTCCCAGCATTAGTGGCTTTCATACTGTGGTCGCTTGCATAAATCTTCATGGTTTGTCAGAGATTTAAGGTGTTTTTGTGGGATAGTTTTGGGTTTTGAAAGATGGCAGTGCGTTTATAATCCCCCCGAATGATCCCTCAGATATCTAGATGTTGATTAATCTTGGATTTTGTGTGAAAACTTTAATGGCTGTTGGCCCATGGTGTGGCCAAATACTTGTTTATTCTGGGAATTTGACCCCAAGACCTTCTCAGCCCATGTTTAAAATATTCTGGTGTATGTGCACACTGATGCAGTTGACTTTAAGCTTGGAATTCCTCAAGTTTGAGAAAAATGTGAAACACCCACTGCATCTTGCGAAATGTGACCCCATACGTGACATCTTGCCTCATCTTTGTTTTTTTAAATGCTCCTTTAGAGGAATGTTTCTAAGAATGCTTCTAAGAGCAGAATTTATGGTTTGTTCTGACATTTTTAAGGGTTTGTGACGATGTTTGTGTTTATCAAACGAAGGAAGAATGTACAGCGTTTTAGTCTATAACATGAGTTTTGTTCTTCAGCCGTATCCATACAAACTCATTGCTATTATTCGGGGGATAACTTGCCCTCATATTGTTCAAAACCTGAATTACTGTCCAATTAAGATGATACATTAAAATAATATGGTAAGACGCACCAATTTGCAATATCAAGCAGCAAAACAAGCTGTTTTGTACAGCTAAAAATAGCTGGATGTGGATGAGACCGGAAGCCAGACCCATAAAATTTACAAATGGCCGCACCCGTTCTTATGGGAAGGAAAAAGGTTTAGAATGACATGAGGGTGAAAAAATAACCATTTTTATTTTTAGCGTCAACTGTTTCTTTAATGTAGTTTGTCCCATTGAGACAAACCAGGATGTGCTTCATTCTTAGGATGAATTTGAAAATTAGCTTGTGAATCACTTTGTCTTTTGTTCCTTCTCTCTCTCGATCCAGTGCTCTCGCTCCCGTTGTCGTGCTCTCTCACTTTCTACCCACATCTGACTTTGCGCAGTCTCCCATTTCCCCCCTCCTCCCCCCCTCCCTCTGGTTTCTATTTTTAGCAGCCCCCAGGATCCCTTCTCACCCCTCCTGTGCTGTCGTGCTCTACAGACGTCATAACCCCCCCCCCCCCAACTCTCCCCCACAGCCCTGTTCTTGCGAATGACCACTGCCCATGCCACACTTTGATCAGCCATCACATATTGTGTCTTAATGCTTGCTTTTTGTGTTTGTGTATGTTTTGAAAAACAAAAGCGTCATGAGAAATTGAGATGGGTTTTGGGGGGAGTTTATAATGTAATATTTTATAGTCCATGTCTGGTCAGATGTTTTTTAGGTCAGAGTGAAAGGCTATTGAAGTAAAAATGAAAAGACTTCATAATAACTTTATAATGAAATTAATTAATTAAAATTAGATTTCTGGGTGGATTTATGGTCACGAAAACATATTTTGGCTTTTAACGAATAGTCGTAAATGCGAAGGGTGTAATTTCTGAGCTGCTAGCATCACTAAATGGAATGTTAAAAATGACTGTTTTAGACAGGTTTCCCATCTGATAACCACGCCTCCAACTCGCGTCATTGGTTTAGCCAGTGTTGCTGGTCAGAATTGTGAAATGAACAAAAAAAGTTTTTAAAATGCCTTAGACGTTTTAAAATAAACAATCCTCCTCTACACTTGCTTCATTGCGCTTCAGAAACAATTTCCGAAAACGCATGTCACATGACCATTCAGACTGCATACGCCATCAAGGATGTCTTATTTAAGAGAAGTAACCATATTAAAATTGACTGTTATTCTTTGGAGTGTAAAAATACTGTTGTGTGTGTGTGGGGTGTTTTTTTTTTTTTTTTTTTTAAGTGCAGTTTAACGGCTACTTTTCTTAAATTAGCCTCCGAAATGAGACGCAACAAATGAGCATGATGTTATTGTTTATACGTTCATCAAAGACACAGAGCAAATGTGGGCAGCCATGCCATTGTTGTCAAAAGTCTCTGATTTGGTCCGTTTACACTGAAATGCATTCCAAAAGTTTTCAAAGTAAAACAGGTCTGCAGCGTAGTAGTAGTGTAAACAGGCGGAACTGTAGCAAACGTTTTGCTTTTTAAAATGAAAATGCACCAGTGTAAACGTAGCTTTAGAGTCACAGTGTTTACACTTGTTTTTTTTTTTGTTTGGTTTTTTTTAAGCGTTTTTGCTAGTTTTCTAAAAGCCAGTGTGCCAGAGTTGCCATGTTAGGTTTGTTGTGATTCTCAAACAACAAACACCTTGAAAATGCCACTTTTATTTAAAGTTTTTACACTTTTTGAAGACGTTAACTTAGAAATGGCATGCCTATTGTTGCCCTCACATATTGGGCATATAAGAGTATTTTAACATTTAAAAAAAAAAAAAAAGAAAAACGCTGTAGTTTTAAGAAAAAAAAACTCTGAAAGAGCCTAAACTAAAATTTTCAACTGAAAATGTAATTTAATAAGGCTAAAGTAAATGATTAATATTTCTCTTGTCCGCTATTGGTCGAACAGATAGTTCTGCCTTAGGCCCACTGAGGCCCTGTTTATACTAATGAAAACAATCCTCGTCTAGAGTGGCGTTTTCACTGCATTTGAGAAACATCCTCCGTCCACACTACGCAACTGAAAACTCATGTCACATAACCATTTCATGCAGGAACAACAGTGAGCATGATCAGTCTCTGAAATATCCCAGTTTTGGTCTGTTTACACTGAAACGCAACCCCAGAGTTTTCAAAGTAAAACAGGGTCTGCAGCGTTTTCAAAAATCTGTTTTTGAGTAGTGTAAACAAGAAGCGTAACCGTAGCAAAAGTTGTTTTAATGCCAAAATGCACTAGTGTAAACGTAGCCTTAGGCTGGTTAGAATTCACAAACAAAATTTACGAAATTTCAGTGCCTACACGTGGAAATCAACCTACAAATTATGTATTAAGCTCAAATATACTAGTATTTTAACATTAATTAAAATGATTTCGACGTTATCGTCTCTTAGATTGCAGTTTGGAAGATTGTTTTGATTTGAACCCAGTGTATCCGAGTACCTCTTGGCCTGAATATACCTTTTTGAAGTTTTGTTTTTGGTGAAAAATGTGTAATTAAGCTGCGACAAACACTGATCCTGTCTCTTTCTTTCTCCTTTTTCCAGTTGTGACGGGAGCCACGGATGGGATTGGGAAATCCTATGCGGAGGAGGTAAGGGTTTCTCTTCTTATTTATCTCTTCGCTCCACGGAAAGCACAGTGACTCATCACAAGACAGAGGTTTCACTCTGAGGCCAAGAGAAGGAGGGTGACTAGAAGACTGCTGGTGGAAAAAGACCTGTTACCTCACATAACTCGTACAGATAAAAGCTGTTCTTTCATGTCACTGCTCACTCCAAAGTTAACATCCAGCTTTGTCTTTAGCTTTACAATTAAAGTAAAGTGAGTTATTCACAGTTGTGAAAAAATACTGTTCTCAAACAGGTTTCCCCTCAAACACTCCCCTGATTTATCATTGGTCAAATGAAAACAAATAGCCCCGCCCCTAAATACAGGCCATTGGTTGAGCCACTGTTGCTGTGCTGGGCTGGTCAGAATTCAGAAAATGTTTTGAAAACAACTTTTCAGTGAAGTCTACTAGCTTCTAGCTTACTTGTAGTTGTTTTTTTTCTTAACACAAATTAAAGATTGTATACTACAAATATCAAGTTTGCTCAAAGCTCCATGTCTGTCAAACATTATATTGTAATATTCCCGCCTCTCTAAAAAAAATGCTATTCTGTTGATGCACTTGAAATCAAGTTCATTATTTAGTTTTTGAATTTTGAGGACAAAATGAGTCAAATGTTCAATTTTAAATTCTAATAGTAATTCTATTTATTTTTTTTAACCATGAAAAGCTGACATAACCCGCTTTTAAGAGATGTTTTCATAGCAAATGGTTTTTCATGCTTTCTTTGTCATAAATGAGATGATTCAAACTATCTTCTCTCTTTTAGCTTGCTCGACGAGGATTCTCCATGATGCTCATCAGCCGTTCCCAGGAGAAGCTCGACGACGTGGCAAAGTCTCTCGGTCAGTGTTCGGCCGTGTGTGTGTGTGTGTGTGTGTGTGTGTGTGTGTGTGTGTGTGTGTGTGTGTGTGTTAGCAAACCGCAGTGCTCATCTCTGTGAATGACAGACAGTCCTCCTGATGTTAATGAAATAGTTTATTTTTAGCCCTGGCCTGAGAGGCAGGGTGGGGGCCTGGTTCACTGACTGGGCGGAGAGCTGATGCAGCCTGGCAGGAGTGCACAGTCAAAGGTCCACGCCAAGCTCCAGGGGTCATGCACGAAACTTCTTAGAATAAGGCCGAACCTGTTCCTGTAAATGTGAATTCCTTAGATGCTAGATAAGTGCTCAGATGAGGTATGCGTAGCATGAAGGTTCTTCAGTCTGTCACTGGGTCCATAAGTGCTGTGTGGCCAAACATCCACTGTTTAGACTAATCAGACATGTGAAGGATCACAAATGTAATGTGTGGTGTGAAGTTTGCGTCTAACTGAAGTGCCACGGTCATTAATTTGAGGTGTCGTTGAGGATTTCAATGTGAAAGTTTTTTGCTTCTTTCTATATGCTATGAACCAAGACATGAATATCATGCTACCGGATCTCATGATGTACAAGACGTGAAATGCGTACCAATAAGTACATATCGCTGACATTTCCAACAGAAATGTCCTTTAGAGGCGGTTCAGCAGCGAGCACTTGTAATTGTTTTGTACACAATTGCCATTACAGCTTCACATGTTTCGCTTTCTGGACGAACAAGCTTGCTCTGTAGCTCATTAGGCATGGAATTGGATTTAGGATGCAGAATCCTTGGGTAGCCTTGAATCACGTGAAAAACATGACTTGCGATGAAAGAGCTGAATAATGAGTGGTCTAAAAATGAGCTAAAACAGCATGCTTGAGATTTGCGTTTTTACGTCACATTCGCTTTTGTTCAAACTATCGGGTAGGTTTAGGTGTAGGGCAGATGGTACATTATTTTAAAACATCACAGAGCATTAGAGTTGTTGCACCACTTCAAGTCAGAACTGTGGTACAAAACCAACGTCACAAAACTTACCATATGCAAGTTCATTTGTTCATCTGGGGGAAGGAACTAAGTCTTTTAGCACATTTCACACTGAATGTGTCACAAAATGTCTTTTTTATATTATATTAAATTGTATTATACATGTTATTCAGTGGTAGTACTAGTTATTTAATATAGTATGCATGTCTTATTTTAAGTTTTTAGCAATTTTTTTTTTTTTTTTCAACTTTGTTTTTAAATATTATGATTTTTATTTTATTATTTTCAGTTAGTTTCCATGTCAACATTTCTAAACATTTAAACATTTAGGTGTTTAATCTAATATTTACTTAATTAGCTTTATTTCAATTACTGGAAATGATTTTATATTTTAGTTAACTGAACGACTCTGACTTTTGTATATGTGACCCTGGACCACAAAACCAGTAGGGTAAACTTAATTAAATTTATAAATATGAATAAATAAACTTTCCATGGGTGTATGGTTTGTTGGGATAGGACAATATTTGGCTGAGATACAACTTTTTGAAAATCTGGAATCCGAGGGTTCCAAAAAATCTAAATATTGGGAAAATCGCCTTTAAAGTTGTCCAATTCATCTCAACAATGCATATTACTAATCCAAAAATAAAGTTTTAATATATTTAGAGAAGGAAATCTACAAAATATCTTCATGGAAAGTGATCTTTACTTAATGTCCTAATGTTAGCATAAAATGTATAATTTTGACCCATACAATGTATTTTTGGCTATTGCTACATATATACCCCTGCTACTTAAGATTGGTTTTGCGGTCCATGGTCTTGCATTATTTATAATATAATATAATATAATATAATATTATTATTATTATTATTATTATTATCTTTTATTATTTTTATTTTTTGTTTAAAGCTAATCTTTACCCCGCTTTTTTTTTTTTTTTTTTTTTTTTTTTTTTTTTTGGTCCTTAATTTGCACCTTTTTTATCCTCCATTTCCTTTTAGTATGAATGAAGTATGACGAGCAACGAGATTGTGAATGGGGAATTTTCTTGTACTAATTCAACCCAAATGTGTGTGTACTGAATAATGAAGTAACAGTGGCTTGATGGAGTCCCTTAACTCGCCCATGATCAACTCTGGAAAACTCCCTGTCAGGAATCATTGAAGCTCCATGTGGATGCAAACAGTTGTTTTCATCAGTACAAAATGTTATTAGAATCAACTTTTAAGCTGTCTTAAATGCAGGTGCTTAAATGTTGATTTTGGAAGGGGGAAAAAAAATCCCAGTCTGCCAGTACCACAGTCGTGCTGGCAACACAAAATAGAGGGGAGGAAGGGAAGGGGGAGGTTATGGCTAGTCACGAACCAGAATGCAATTTGCCAAATCTGGTTCTCAAACCTCACATTTGCATTGATCATCCTCCATTTGGGGTGTTAGAAGTCACTGAGAGCAGCATCCCACAAGCCCCCTGGACCAAAAATAAAAGCCTTTGGTGCTCATTTATGCATGTTCTTGTTCTTAAAATAACCCTTCGATTATTTAAAAAAAAAAAAACGCTTCTCACTGCGAGACCTGAGAGGAATTTTCCTCTCATAACTCACTGGAACAGTGTTTAGACAAATGAGCCTTTGGACAATAAATTCTAATTGCTGCAGGCACCTCAAACAAGCAGAGGAGGGGAGGGGAGATGTAGGAAGTTCCTCTGACAGCTTTTCGTTGGTACACAGCGCCCCCTGCTGGCCAGAAATCTGTGTTTTGGTGCAATGGGCAAAGTCCCAGAGAAGTTATTTTTAGAACAGCAGCAATAGCAGGGATGCCTGATCTTGGACAGAGTTCTCCAATGCCAATATTAGGTCTGCAGCTGGAACGATGACCGTTTCAGCAGTTTTCTGTCAGGAATTTGCATTTTGTCACATTAAGTCTGTTTCTAATTACAGAAAGCACATATAAAGTGGAAACCAAAACCATAGCGGTGGACTACGGTCAGAATGATATCTATCCCAAAATCGAAAAGGGTCTTGCTGGACTGGAGATTGGAGTCCTTGGTAAGTTTCCTTCACGCTTGGTATTTTGAACCGCAAACCTCAAAGTTGACAAAAAGCAGACACGCACGTATCTTTCATTCACGATTCCATGTCAGTGTTGCTTGAAACCTCTTTTATTTGGCCTCATCTTCTCAGAAAGATATAATTTATTTATTTTTTCACCTGAAATCGTGATTGAGGTTTTTTCCATGTCGTTTAGAGCTCACGTCTCATTCCTGATGCTTCATTGCCACCTAGTGGTGACGTTTAGAACATGCTTATTTCAGACACCCAATCGCAATCATAAGCACATCTGATTTGCTATTTTTGTCTCTTGGTTTATAGTGAACAATGTGGGAATCTCATATTCATACCCTGAATTCTTCCTGCACATCCCTGATTTGGAAAACGTGAGTAACTTCTTTTAAAAAGAAAAGTTTTTAATTATTAGTGACTGTTATTGTTTAGAAATATTCACTTGTTAATTTCCGTTCGCAGTTCATTACCACCATGATCAATGTCAACATCACCTCAGTGTGCCAAGTAAGTAGACTCAAACAAAATATTGGGCTGTTGGATGGTTTCGGAATTCTTAATTTTGAAAATTCAAATTTAGTTTAATTCAAAAGTACTGCAACGTGACCGCTTTGATGTACTCCTCCTACTGTTGTACCTGTTCTCTCTCCCTGTGTTTTGCTGATCTCCACCAACGCTCCCCGTGTTCACCACCCACGCATTCGCTCTCCCTCCCTCACTCACTTTCTCTCTAATGCAGGAGTGATATATTAGTGTTTCAGATTTTGAATGTTGTCATTTTGGAGCGTGCGAGAACTCATTTTGTCTCGTTTTCTCTCTCCAGATGACTCGTCTGGTGCTGCCCAGAATGGAGGCAAGGTGAGTTCTGGTGTTTGATATGAAAACATCCTTCTAGCATCTTCCTGGGATTCCTAGCACAGCCGCTGTCACTAAAAAGGAATTCAGTGCAGCTTTTAAAAACAGGGTTTTTCCTCCCGAGTGTCGCTCCCCTCCTGTTTCCCCCCCACTCTTTGTGTGAAATTGAAAAGCAACAATGCACTGATCCCATTGGCTACTGCTGGGTCACATGCAACTCTGGGGCCAATGATGGAGCTGGGCAAATTTTGTACAAATAGGTCCAACCCTCTGCACTCCCCAGCACTCTACTGCGGCTGCAGGGGTACTGCATGAGAAAGCTGGTGCCATGGCAACACACATGGCGACCATCATTAGACGCGTGTTGAAGTGAAGTACAGTGGGTGACGGCGGCTTTCAGGTTTCCACAGCTGGAAAAATACCCTGTTTGATGTCAATGTCAAATGTGATTAGTTTAATAAAGTTTGCTTTTTTTCCATTGCAGAGCTAAGGGTGTCATCCTCAATATCTCCTCTGCCAGTGGCATGTTCCCTGTCCCAATGCTGACCATCTACTCCGCCACCAAGGCAAGTGTCTGCACAACATACTTCAGAGATATTATTGGTTATTATTGTTTCATAAAACGTTTTAAATTTGTTTATATTAAACGAAAAGTTGTTTTAATATTTGATATGTTAGATTTTTATTAGTCTGTCCCTATTTTTTATTTATTTATTTATTTATTTTTATTATTATTATTATTATTATTATTATTATTATTATTATTATTATTATTTTATTATTATTATTATTTTTTATTTTTTTTTTTGTATTTTATTTTTTTTTTTTAGAAAATATAGATGTCTTTAATGTACTACTTGTTGCATTTAGAAATTGTTGTTGTTGTTGTTGTTGTTGTTTTTTGAGGTTAAATTTTACTTGTCTTTCTACAGGCTTTTGTGGACTTTTTCTCACGTGGCCTTCAATCAGAGTACAAGTGCAAAGGGATCATTATCCAGGTGAGAGAACCAGCATTGTATATATGTATGTGTATATAAATAAATAAATAAATAAATATATATATATATATATATATATATATATATATATATATATATATATATATATATATATATATATATATATATATATATATATAAATAAATATATAAATAAATAAATATATAAATATATATATATATATATATATATATATATATATATATATATATATGGTTCATACTAAAAACTTGCAGGTGAAAACTTGAATTTTAAGATTAGGGTAAATAAAAAATTTGGAGAAAAAAAAGGCAAAAATAGGCCAAAAAAAGACCAATTTACATACTTGCATTCAAATTTACATTCTGTTCAAAAGTTTACAGCGCTTGCTCTCAATGCGTTCCTTTTCTTTCTAAAGCATCAGTGAGCATTTGAACCTTCTGTAATAGTTGCATATGAGTCCCTCTGTTGTCCTCAGTGTAAAAAGATGGCTCTCAAATCATACAGTCATTGTTGGTAAGGGTTCAAATACAAAAAAAAATGCTGAAAAACCAAAGAATTTGTGGCACCTGAAGGATTTTTTTTTTTCTGATGAACAGTAAGCAGTTTAACTGTTCAGGACAAACAAGGGACTATTTTCTCTCAATGATTATAAATGAAGTATCTCATTCAGGTCAGTACTAAATAAAACGCAACATACATTATGTATGATCCCTTCTATTTTGGTAAAATTAACATTTTGCAAGGTGTATGTAAACATTTGTCTTCAAATGTATATTGTTTCAAAAGTGTTTTGTTTTTTTGGCAAGGATCCATTAAATAGTTGCAATAAAGAAATGATTAATTTTACAAAAGACTTTTAAAAATCAATAAGTCATTTTAACATGTAACAGTACTATATACCAAATTTTTACTGTATTGATGATTAAATCAGGGTTGCCAAGTCAGCGGTTTCCCACAGAATTGTACTACTTGTAAACTGTTGCCGAGTGTTGTTTATATATACATTAGTAATGGCAATTGCATATTTTGAGGTTTGATATTTGGGATATGGTCACTGGGCTATTTTTGATTGGCCATTGGGGTAGTTTTCGCAGACCTGGCAACCCTGGATTAAATGCAGTCTTGTTGAGCACATTAAAAATCTTACTGCTCCCAAACTTAGTAACAGTAGTGCAAATACTTCATTGATTGCCAAGTTACTGCTGAGGGCAGTAAATACAACGGCAACTGTATTAATTAGTTAATAATAATATTAATGTAGAGTATTGATTCTTGTTGACTTTTCAGATTTTGTTAAGATCTATTGGATGAGAATGGCTAAGCTTTGCTAGATCCAGCCAGCCTAAAATGGTCTTTTAGTGAAAGGGTCAGTCCACCCAAAAATGAAATGAAAATTCTGTCATTAATTACTCACCCTCATGTTGTTCCAAACCCACAAGACTTTTGTTCATCTTCGGAACACAAATTTAGAGATTTTTTTTTTTTTATTTTATATTTTTTTTTATCAAATCCGAGAGTTTTCTGACCCTGCATAGACGGCATCATAACTACAACGTTGAAGGCCCAGAAAGATAGTGACATCAGTGGTTCAACCTTTATTTTACGAAGAGATGAGAATACATTTTGTGTGGGACGAAAACAAAAATGACAACTTTATTCAACAAATCAGTCTTTGGGTGTTCACGAGAGTACCATGACACGTGTCATAAAATAACATCAAATCTTTCTGTCCCTACCAGAGTGTGCTGCCTTTCTTTGTGGCTACCAAGATGACGAAGATCAGGAAGCCAACCCTGGACAAGCCCACCCCTGAACGCTACGTAGCTGCTGAACTGACCACTGTGGGGCTGCAAGACCAGACTAATGGCTATTTCCCTCACGCCGTCATGGTATGACAGCCTAAACATCTCACCCAGCAGTGTTATACATTCATTGACCATTCTGTCATCTTAACCATATCTTTGTGTCCCACAGGGCTGGGTGACCACCGTTCTGGCCCCCATCAAGCTGGTCCTCTATCTGGGCCTGCGCATGAACAAAGCCCAGCGCGGCGGGTACCTCAGGAGGAGAAAGCTGCGATAGGTCGAGGACATTGTGTGACGGAAAACCAAATCGGATGAGATGTTTTACAAAACAAATGTGCTGAGATTTGAGATTCACTGGAGTCGTTTTGAATCTCACATCTTTGAAGTGCTTCCTCTTACGTAATATATTTTTTTTTTTGTGTGTTAAATGTGTGTTTTTGTATTCTTTGGATAAATATCTGGACATGCTCACGTTCCACAATGACTCGTTATTATTGATAGTTGCCAGAAATGGAGACCAGTCATCTTTATAGGGTGAAAGAAGTGTTGGGAGGGTTTTGTGGCCACTGCTGTTGTAAGCAGAGGGTTATTTATATGGTGATGGTGTTTTATATTTATTTAATGACTAATTATGCATTTTTCCTTTTTAACTGGGACAATCTGTTTGCACTACTGTTAACTAGTTTGCATTCGTGCCTTAGACCTTCTGATGAGTGATAAATGGGTGCTGGCCTTTCTTATCATTAATTGAACATATCTAGCAAATCTATGGTGGCAATTGTTTGAATCTTGTACTGTCAATATAAAACCAAAGGTCTGATTTGAGTGTTTTTGTATGTTGGCCTTTTCAGGCTATAAGTTTACCTGTCAGATTTGTGAATTGTGAAACCTGTGCCTTTTATAGAATATAAAATGTGGTCACGTTTATTGAAAGGAGATCTAATGCACGTTTACACGATTTTTCTCCACTGAAGACTTAAAGGTGTGGTGGAATGTCACCCATTTGTCTTGGGTTTCATCCAAAGATGGGTTTGAGGAATACCTCCATTGTTTAGATCTCTGTATGATGATTTACGGACCAGTGCCAGTCAAGTTAAAACGTCCAGGTGGTTAAACCTCATTAGTCACACCTGGTTTAAAACTTGAATGTTCTCATTGAAGAGTGGAACAAAACATGCTGCTTTTCTGATGCATGACAATCTAAAATCTTGTTTGTTAATAAAAAAAAATGATTTCTGTATTGATTTTGTATTTGTCTTTTTTAATAAATTTTATGATGTTGCATATGGTTTTGTGGCTTTTGTTGTTTTTACATTTGAAATGTCACAAAGACAAATAAAACTTCTGATCTACTTGTATTAAATTACGACCAAAAACCTATAGATTTAAAGTTACTACAAGGAAATTAATTTCTCTCGACTAAAACCTAAATTTATGAACATAAATGATCCACAACAGAGTTTCAGTTACTTTTTATTAAAGTATTGTAACTGATTACATTTGAGTAATTTTATTACTTTTCAAAATTTCTAATGAATTCTTTTAATTGTTAATCATTAAATATTTAAAGCAGGCAGGGTTAAAAGGCTTTCAAAAACCTTCATCACTTGAATTAAGATTATAATTGAATTTTAAGGCACAGCCACCACAAAATCAGACTTTAGCACTTGTTTTTACTTTAAAATCATAAGAAATGGTATATATTACAAAAAAATCCTCAATAACTGAAAGATTACAATTGCATTTATTTTGTAATTGAATTATATAATGCTGTTACATGTACCAAGTTATTCCCCACCACTGGCAACTGATTTAATTTATACAATAGAGGGATAGAGGGTTTGGTCAGTTACCCAGATGCGCGGCCATATTGGAGATACTCAGATGTAAACGACAGCAAGGATTGCATGGTTAATGTACTACTGAATACATTGTTCTGCTAATTTATGCTGTCTAAACCACGGGAAAAAACGTGTGGAAGCTGCTAAATCATATAGACAACACCTATGCGTCATGATACTCTTCAAAATGGGACCTAGGGTGATGCAGAGGAGAAGAATTGTTGAATAAAGCCGTTATTTTTTGTTTTCTTTGCACACAAAAAGTATTCTTGTAGCTTCATAAAATTACAGTTGAACCACCGATGTCTACTAGTTTGAACCTTTGTTTTGGTACCTTTCTGGGCCTTGAACATGGTAGGACCCTGCTTGTCTATGGAGGCTTAGAAAGTTTACAGATTTCATCAAAAATATCTTAAATTGTGTTTAAGATTTATTATTTTTTTTTTTCCGAAGATGAATGAGGTTCTTACAGGTTTGAAACAGAATGAGGGTGAGGAATTAATGACATAAGTTTCATTTTTGGGTGAACTAACCCTTTAATTTTGCTAGATATGATGATGATGATGATGATGATGATTATTATTATTTAAGATACCTTGTCTCACACCTCATATACAATTTTTGTTAAACTGAGTTTATAGTAAATAGATTACAGCAGTTCTAAAGATTAGACTATTCTAAATAGTTTATTATAGTTAACTGAAGTTGTAATAGCTATTGGAAAACGACTAGAAGCTGTCTTATATTGTATACAGTACATCTTAAGCAAATGCACAATATTATATTTGTGCTATACACTTATTTGACGCATATTATATACGTGTTCGTATTCATATAACAGTGTACTTACAGGGAAAGGGAGCTAGGCAACGTGTTGGTAACGATATTGTTAGGGTAGGAAGCATTTTCACCGGTCATTGTAGTAACACGGACACGTTTCGTCGAACACCAGAAATGAATGTTTTGCTATCATACAAATAATCAACGCTGAAGAATGAGATAAATTGCCTCAAAACTAATGTGTGTAAGTATTGTTGAAGTTGCTAGTTTTGGGGACAACGCTGTCAGGTCGTTAAAAATTTATTGAAAATGTAAAAACAGTGTCTCAGTCTGTGAAAAGTGTTCAAGTGTATACTACATGCCATAAGTCTATTTAAATCAAACATACTTATGCATTTTATAATAATGTTAACTTTCTGTGCTGATATATACTTTTGAAAAGATTCCAGATTCCAAAAGCGTCACATTCCAGAATGATATACGAGTACTATTCTTTATTGAGTGATGTACTAAAATTACCTGAAGATGGCAGCAAATTCCTTCTGTAGTCATTTGTAAAACATTGGCAAAACTGGAATAAATAAATAAATAAATAAATTCTCCTTTCTCCTTCTAAGGCATTATTAAAGATCATTAACGTCATATTTTTTGTCTTGTCAGATAAGTTTAAAGCTTTGATGAGTGATAAAAGGCAGCGAGCGAGAGTCCAGGGCTCCTGGGCCAAACCTCTTCACAAACCACAACAGCCAACTGGTATGCCAGCTTTCCCCTGTTATTATATTATCTGTACAGCAAAGTTAAAGATTTCTAAAAAAAAAAAAAAAAAACTGAATTTTGTTGACATTTGTTTATATTATGTCTTTAGTACATGTCTTTAGTATTCCACAACTTGGCCTGACCTAAATAACATACAGTGGTCTCTACAGTGGCCTCCAAGCCATGGAAATTAATACAGTTTTGAAAAGAAAAGTGATTAAATAAATGATTTGTGTTTTTATGATTTTTACCATAAATGCTTAAATAAATTATTTTCAAGAAGCCTTGTGCAGTAATAATGAATGAGTTATGGCAATGTAATGGAAATTATTAAAATCTTTAGTTATTGAGTCTGTATTAAATAAATAATTTTCTGTTTAAATTAAGTGATTAAGTAAATGATTAAATTATTTAAAAAAAAATTTTTAAGCAGTAGTAATAAACAACTTTTTAAGTCATGGAAACTAATAAAATAAAATAAAAAAGTAATGGAAACTGTATTACAAAAAAATAAATTTCTATGTAAAATAATTAATAAAATTATTTGCATGATGTTTTTTTATGTAAAAGATTTTATAAATTATTTAAAAAGATGAAAGAAAAAAAATGAACTGTGGAAAAGTCATGAAAATTAAATAAAATCTTAAAAAGCCATAGAAATGTTATACAAATATTTAAATTAAATGATTAAGTAAAGTATTTACAAAAAATTATTATGCAGTAATGATGAATAAGTCACGGGACCCTGGAATAACCACACTGTGAATAAAAAGATAATTTATTAAAAGTTGTTATTTTTAATATTAACATTTATAAACTTTATTAAAAGTTTTTGAACAGTATGATTTTAATGTTTTTTAAAGAAGTCTCTCTTCTACTCACCAAGCCTGCATTGATCCAAAGTACAGCAAAAACAGTAAAACTTTTTTTATTTTTACTATTTAAAATAACTGTTTTCAATTTTAATGTATTTTAAAATGTAATTTGTTTCTGTGATTTCAAAGCTGAATTTTTTTAGCATCATATGATTCTTTAGAAATCATTCTAATATTCTGATTTGCTGCTCAAAAAAACATTAATTTTTTTTATTATTATTATGTTGAAAACAGTGAAGTGGATTTTTTTTAAGGTTTCTTTGATGAACAGAAAGTTCAGAAGAACAGCATTTATCTGAAATAGAAATATTTTGAGACATTATAAATGTCTTTATCATCACTTTGGATCAATTTAAAGCATCTTTACTAAATAAGCATTCATTTCTATAATTCCTTAAAAAAATTATACTGACTCCAAGTATTTGAATAGTGTATAATGTTACAAAAGCTTTTATTTTTATTTCAGATAAATGCTGATCTTTACATCTTTCGGTTAATCAAAGAATCCTTAAAAAATACTCAACTGTTTTAAATATTAACAGCAAATCAGCATATTAGAATCATTTCTGAAGGATCAGGTGACACTGAAGAATGGAGTAATATTGCTAAAAATGTAGCTTTGATCACAGGAATAAATGACATCTTAAAATATATTAAAATAGAAAACAGTTATTTGAAATAGTAAAAATATCTCAAATTTTTTGGAACTTTGGATCAAATAAATGCAGGCTTGGTGAACGGAAGAGAATTCCTAAAAAAAAACAAAAAACATCGTACTGTCCAAAAACCTTTCACTGATAGTGTATATATATATATATATATAGAAATCTTTAAGTTACAGTAGCAAACAGTGTTTAATTTCAAGAGTCAGAGAGGTTGAAAGTCATATACAACAAAATGTCATGCTTTTTTGTTTTAAATAACATTTTACATGGACTGTGGCAGTGTACAGTGAAGTACAGTGTATCAGTGTTTTGTTTTCTAAATAAAGAGAGTGTTTGTACTTAATGTTTCAGCTCAAGATGTCCAGTCAGTGTCGGGTTCATGGAAATATGGACCACAATCATTTGAGTTCCATCAGCCAGTTCATGTAAGCACCATTTTGTAGCTTTTATATTCTTCTTTTTTTTTTTTTTGGACAGTGCTCACATTTGAGTGTTTTTTTTTTCAGCCCATCAGAGAGATTCCCGTGGAGAAAGTCATTGAGTGAGTGACTCAGTCCTGGGCACTTTCAAGCAATAAAACCTGTTGACTGACACACCGTGTATATCTAGTGTGTTGTTTTCTTCTCTTTCCCAGAAATGCTGGTGACTATGAGATTAGTCAAGGGCCGACTGGAGTGTCCAGGTAAGAACACTCAGATTTAAAGTGGCCTAAACTAAAAAATATTACCTTCAAACAAACATTCCCTGTTTACTGTGTTTCTGTCCAGACTGCGACACATACCAGGGTTTCTACAGCAGGAGGAGGCTGACTGGATGTTTAGCAAGCTGCTCGCTGAACTGCCCTGGTCACAAAAGACCAATTATAGGATGATGGGTAGGTTGCATGTTGGGGTGATGTAAATTGATGGGGAAAAAATGTGTTTTAACCTCATAGTGAACTGGAGATTACGTCTAAGATTAACCCTGTGTGTATATGAAGAATTCAGATGCAAAACCCTCAAAAATGAGATAATGAAACTGAGTGAATGGTCTCGACACATATTATAAATCCATCAAATACCTTTACTTCAAACTCGCTAAAATCTCAGCCTCAGCCCAATCAGTACCGGTACTTAGATAGAAACCTATACATCGGAGCCTGATAAAAATGCATTTTTTAAAGAAAGACATCAGATGAGGCTTTTGCCTCAGAATCAAAAAGAGCTTTATTGCCAAGTATGCTTGCGCATACAAGGAATTTGTTTTTGTGTCATTAGCTTCCGGTACACAGAGACAACAACACACAGACAATAAAAGTACAGTACTGAGTGCACGTCTTAGAACGCCGGCTGTTTCTATAGCAACCGGGACTTCTAACGGTAGCTGCAGTGATGCGCTGACTTTACTGATCAACGATTGGCTCTTTCTGTAAGAAGGCATTGCTTCGCTGCCATAATGAGTGTTGCATTTTTCCTCATTCAAAACTATACGAGTGACATGTCTTGGGTATTCTATAGTCTTTGAATAAATTGAGAAATAACAAGTGGTATGTACAGTTGTGCTAAATGATAGAATGGAACAGAATGGAAAGAGATGCAGAGATGTATTAGGATGGAGGTGTAACAAATAAATCTAAGGTTATTGCAGTTTTTTATTGCACAATGGGGTGAACATTTAGCTGTTCATAAGGTGGATTACCTGGGGGAAAAACTGTTCTTGTGCCTGGATGTCCTGGTGTTTGGGGCTCTCTAGCACCGACCAGATGGCAAAAGTTCAAAGAGGGGATGGCTTAGATGTGAGGGATCCAGAGTGATTTTCTGAGCTCTTTTCTTCACTCTGGATGTATACAGTTCTTGAAGGATGGGCAGGGGAGCACCAATAATCCTCTCAGCAGTCCGAACCGTTCACTGTAATCTTCTCATGTCTAAATTTTGTTGCTGAGCCAAACCAGACAGTTATTGATGTGCACAGAACAGACTCGATGACAGCTGAGTAGAACTGTTTTAGCAACTCCTTTGGTATGTTGAACTTCCTCAGCTGGCAAAGAAGTACAACCTTTGTTGGGCCTTTTTTTACAATGGAGACAACATGAGTGTCCCACTTCAGGTCCTAGGAGATGAAAGATCCCAGGAACTTAAATGTCTCCAGCCACAGTGCTGTCCATGATGGTGAGTGGGGAAAGTGCAGGGGGGTTCCTCATGAAGTCCACTATCATCTCTACAGTTTTGAGCGTGTTGAGCTCCAGGTTGCTATATATACAGTTGTGGACAAAAATATCGGCACCTTTTTATTTGCACTGGAACAACACAATCTTGATAATTTCACACAGAATTCAAAAATAGACTGGACAAAATTATTGTCACCTTGTCTAAATGGTAAGAAATAATTGCTTTTCAAGCATGTGATGTTTTTGTAATTTGTATTTACACACACCTGTGGCAAGTAACAGGTGTGGACAATATATCACATTTGCAACCAGTTAAAATGTTGAAAAGTTGACTCAACCTTTGTGTTGTGTGTTACACTGAGCAAAAAGAAAAGAGAGAAGTGTAAAGAGTTGTCTGTGGATTTGAGAGACAAAATATGGAAAAACATGGACAGTCTCAAGGCTACAAGCCCATCTCCAGAGTTCTTAACGTTCCTGTGTTCACTGTGTGCAATATCATCAAGAGGTTTTTCTGCTCATGGCACTGTAGCTAACCTCCCTAGACGTGGACGGAAGAGCAAAATTAATGACAAATTACAATGAAGGATTGTTCAAAGGTTGGGTAAAGAACCAAGATTAATTTCCAATCAAATTCAAGCTGATCTGCAGACACAGGGTACAACAGCGTCAGCTCGCACTATCCGTCGCCATCTGAATGAAAAGGGACGCTATGGTAGGACACCACTGCTGACACAGAGGCATAAAAAGCAAGACTGGAGTTTGCCAAAACTTATGTGATAAAACGACAATCCTTTTGGGAGAACGTGTGGACAGATGAGATAAAAGTAGAGCTTTTTGGTAAAGGACATCATGGCACTGTTTACATAAAAAGAAATGAGGCCTTCAAAGAAAAGAACACAGTCCCTACAGTCAAACATGGTGGAGGTTCAAAGATGTTTTGGGGTTGCTTTGCTGCTTCTGGCACTGGATGCCTTGACTGTGTGAATGGTATCATAAAATCTGATGATTACCAAAGAATTTTGGGGCGCAACGTAGTGGCCAGTGTCAGAAAGCTGCGTCTCCACCAGAGGTCATGGGTCTTCCAGCAGGACAATGACCCGAAACACACTTCAGAAAGCACTCAGAAATGGTTACAAACAAAGCACTGGAGAGTTCTGAAATGGCCAGCAATGAGTTCAGATCAGAATCCCATAGAACACCTGTGGAGAGATCTCTAAACAGCAGCTGGGAGAAGGCATCCTTCAAATCTGAATGACCTGGAGCAGTTTGCAAAAGAAGAGTGGTCCAAAATTCCAGTAGAGAGGTGTAAGAAACTCTTTCATGGTTACAGGAAGCGATTGATTTCAGTTATTTTTTCCAAAGAGGGTGCGACCAAGTATTAAGTTAAGGGTGCCGATAATTTTGCCCAGTGCATTTTTTGGGTTCTGTGTGGAATTGTATCAGATTTGACTTTTCTTTTCTTCAGCTTTTTTGTGTTGTTCCAATGAAAACAAAAAAATATAAACATGTAAGTACCAAAACATTTGCAACTGCAAACTACTCAACAAGACAGCCCAAATGACGTAACAGACAAATTAATGTCTGACCCTCTGACTCCCAAAGAAAATCACAATACTCCATATATATACAGTGCTGCTTAAAAAAGTTTATGGACCTTTTAGAATTTATATTTCTGCATAAATATAAAGTGATAAAAAAAATGTAAAAGTCATCACCATAGTCAACATAAAAGATGTGTTAACGTTTCAGTTAATGCAACTAAAATGATTAATGTACTGTAGTCCTAACACAAATGAAGTAAACTTCAGTTGTACATATTTGAGTATACAAAAAACAGTCAATTGAACAAGCAGCAAAAGCTTATGAGCATATGTTGAGCCGTGGTGCTAATGTGGGAAAACAGGTTCAAATCTGACCCAAGACCAAAACATAAAAATAAAAAATAAGCATGTTTTTGCGCAAGCATGATGACATTTTGCGTCTGTCCCACTCACACATGTTCACAAATTGCTCTTCCCGCAATGACTCATTTTTTCCAGTCCTTCTTCATCAGTAAATTGGCAGGAGTGCCACTGCCTCCAGTTCCCTCATCTGTTTACCTTCTTCAGGACCGACATCATTTGAAAAAGTCCCAAATATACCAAATGTTTAAACATTTGCTTTGGACCAAGATTAGTTCACGTTTGAAAGTGACTGATCAAGATCGTTTTGACAAATAAGTTCTGGTTCCATGAGCTTTAAGCCCTTATTTGGTCCACTGAAAATCAAGGCGGTTTGTTGAGGAGAGATGTGTTTTCAAAAATGACTCCAAAATGAACAAAAATGCACCAGGGTCATTAACCAGATATGTCATAACCAGAGGTCGCCGGCTTAGTTTTTGATTTTGCTAATATGTTTTCTTAAGAAAGATGTATAGTATAGTGTATAGTAATGAAAGCCAAAATATTAAATGTCATGGATGTATATTTATTGAGTAATCCACTATGTTGCAGAGTGGGGGTCAAAAATGAATTAAGAAAGATGGCAGCATCATAACGTTATTTTTACACAGAGATTGGTAGTTCTGTTAGGGCCTTAAAAATTAAGATGCCAAAAAGAAAGTTGGTTAAGACCCAATATCTAAAAGGACATTAAGATATCTTAAATACTTGAGTTATAGGAATGCAAACTTTGGAGAAAAAGTGCTGTTTCCCCATTTTTGAATGGTCACCATTGGCACATAATGTAACAAAGATGGCTCAGAAGTCAACAGATTTTAGTAATTTTAGAAACGTGAAAATGAGTGTAAATTTTGTGAATTGCTTGCTTTTGTTTTATGCGGCTTTATAAGCAATCAAACACGTTTCTGTTGAACTTAGGAATGCATTGGCCAATCAGAGGCACTTAAATTAGTCAGCGCTGGAAACGTCAGAGCTGTTGATGAGCATGCACTTTCGCGAATTAATTCAACACAAAGGTGCGGATACCTTGTAAATTAAAGATTTCGTAGCTTCAGTGATTATAACAGCAAGTTTTGGAGCAGCAAGCTTGCTTGCTAGACTTTGCTACCTTTAGATACGTCTTTGCTGCCTTTAAAATTCGATCAGATGAAGGTACCTCCGGAGACAGGAAGCGAAGCAGAATTTGAATTCGGACGTAGGCCTACGTTCTGTTTTCCCCGGACATGTCCTCTTTTTTGGACTTAAAAAAATGCGTCCGTCCTGGATTCCTAAATCACACAAAATGTCCGGGGTTCGGCGTTTGCTTTCTATAGTCGCCATTTATTGTGTGCGGTTTTGTATTAAAGCCCTGCGCTTGACTGTTTTCTTAATCCCACTCCCGCAAATATTCGAATATTGAATATAATTTTGTCGCGCGTCACGGAGTTGTTGTCAATATGTGGAGCATTTAAATCGCGTTGGATGTAGGGTTGCCAAATCCGCATTTTTTTCAACGGAATTGGGCTGATGTTAAACTCTTGCGGTGAGTTGATTTTCTCTCGTGGGTTAAAAGTTTGAAATATTGCATAAACTCCATTTGACTGAAATGCTTGTATTGAAACATTTTGCATTCTACCTGTGATAAAACTGTGTAGATATTCATTTTGTGAAGGATGGCCACTGAGTTAGCTTTTTAGCTGTGTTTATGATAAATCTGCATAACAGTGTCTGTAAAATATGTAGTTTTGGTATGGAAATGACATATTTTGATACCAAAATGGGACCCTAAAACCGGGGAAAGCCACGGACTTGGGCTACTTTAACACTCTTGCCGCGGGTTGTTTTTGATGTCCGCGGGTTGAAGCAACCATAGGAATGCAAATTTACCGGAGGAACCCCTCCAAAAAAAGTGTATTTTACACCCCTGAATGTGATTTTTAACAGGGAACCCCCCTCAAAATGGGATTGGACTAGTTTTGAGTAGCAATTATGCGGATTTTGTTGTGAAAACCTGGCAACCCAGTCTAAAACCCCCCTAACCTAACCCTAACCCTCTCTCATCCTGTCCTCTTTTTTTGAAAACTAAACCCTAGTCTTGATGCCTTCCCGCCGAACTTTCGAAAGGCAGAATCAGGGTTACCAGATTTTCACAACTAAACCCCCCCAATTGCTACTCAAAACTGGCAAGTTCCCCCAGTAAAAAATCTCATTCCAGGGGTAAAATACACGTTTTGTGGTGGGGTTCTTCTGTTAAATGAGCATTCCAGGGGCTAAATATTACGTTACTGAGGTCGCTTCAACCCGCGGACATGAAAAACAACCCACGGCAATAGTATGAAAGTAGCACAATTCCACAGAAAAAACGCAGACTTGGCAAAAAGTGACATGCCCAAAACAAAAATGCTTTATCTTGTTTTATATAATATTAATAATCATTATTACAATATAAAGAGCATAATAATCTACAATAATGATTTTTTATTATGTTGCAGCCATGAACTCCTGTTTTTTACGTGTATAATTTAGATAGAATTTTAAACAGTCTTGTTATTGAACACAGTACTGTTAAGCAGTATTGAAAGCACATGAATATACTTAATATTCAGTGTGTTTTGTATTTCAGGTGATGCATATGACGAACCCAGACTCACTTGTTGGTATGGAGAGCTGCCGTATACATATTCACGTTCCACTATGCAGGCCAATGCTCAGGTATATCTCTACTGCATACTGCAAGTGAGCAAAAAATTTACATCTAGCAATGTGTAAAGTAAAGCATCTTTTTCAATCTTTTTCTCTTATTACAGTGGCATCCAGTCCTTAAGACTTTACGTTTGGCTGTCGAGAAGAAGAGTGGACGCACGTTTAACTCATTGCTGTGTAACCTGTACCGGGACGGTAAAGACAGCATTGGCTGGCACAGTGACAATGAGCCATCATTAGGACCTCAGCCCATCATCGCCTCTCTGAGCCTGGGCGACACTAGAGTGTTCAGTCTCCGAAAGCAGCCACTTCCTGTGAGTCTGCCAGTGTATTAATGTTTTACTTTCTGTCACAGTCATGCTAGGGTTTAAATTATAAGTATTACAGTGTTTGCCATAACAATGCACAATATATTAGGGCTGTGATTAATCATAATAAACCCAGAATGCATATTATGGTTGGCAGCTTTTGTCAACAGAAGAGAAGCTTCCTGTGGTTTTACACTAAGAACTCAGATTTTGTTATATTTTTTGTTATATTTTGATTTTTGTATATTTAATAACTTTTAAATGCAATGTTCGAATATTAACTTGAATATAATCAGATAAAATTTTTATTTTTTTTAAAATAAGTTTTCTTATTTTTATTTTATTGATATCTGTCGATAATGGATAATTTAATATATTTGTAGTAAAATGAATCTTTAAAAAACTCTAATAATTTAATAACTTTCAAATGTAATGTTTGAATGTGAAATTGAATATAATCAGATATTTAAATATATTTAGGATATTTAATGGAATTTAATTCTGTTGTAGCCTTTAATTAAAATTTTCATTTATTTAAAATGTTAATGTCTGCCATTCGTCTATTTTTTATTTTTCATTTATTGTTTAGCTGTCGATATTGGATATTTGATTTAATATATTACTAGTAAAATTATTCATTAAAAACACTGATAATTGAATTGAACTTTTAAATGCAATGTTCGAATGTTAAATTGAATATAATCTGATATTTAAATCTATTTTAGATTTTTAATTAAATTCTATTGTAGCACTTAATTTTAATTTTCTTTAAAAAAAATGTATTGTCTGCAATTTAACATTTTTTTAGATTTATCTGCATCTGTTGTTATTAGGTATTTAATTGTAATATATTTCTAGTAAAACAAATATTTAAAAACGCTTTTAAATGTTTAAATGTAATGTTCGGTTATTCAATATATTTAATTTAACTTAATTCTATTGTAGAATTAAATTTACATTTTCATTTATTTAAAAAGTTTAATGTCCACCATTTAGCCTTTTTTATTTTTACTTTATTGATATCTGTAAATATTGGATATTTAGTTTAATATATTTCTAGTAAAGTTCATCTTTAAAAACTAATAATTTAATAACTTTTAAATGTTATATGTAGATATTTAATTTAATATCATTGGATGTTTAATATATATATATATATGATCATTTCATTTCATTTAATTTTAGCATTTAATTTCAATTTTCATTTCTTAAAAATGCTAATGTCTGCCATTTGTCCAGTTTTTGTCCATAACATGAAAATAATTCAACCTGTCGGTACTTTTCAGAATTTTAATATCAGCACATCCCTAGTTTTAAAATGGCAAACGCTAGTACTTATTTTGCCAGAAGCCTGATTATTATAAGTTTCTGGCACTCTTGTAACCTTCTGGTTAGCTCCTAGAATTAATCAGTCTACATTATCTTCTGAACTCTGCGTACCCTGATAATGTTTACCTGGTATGTCTCCTTTTTGGTTTGAAGGGAAAAAATATTATTAAAACATTCTTCAGAGCTTGTTTTTCAACAGGTGCCTAAATGTTGCGTCTGCTTAGGCTTGTTTGAAAAATGAATGCAAGTTGAATTATCGGTCATGGTAGATTCTGCGTGTGCATTTCAGGAAGACAAAGGAGACTACACCTATGTGGAGCGCATACGTGTCCCGCTGACTCATGGGACCCTCCTGCTCATGGAAGGCTGTACGCAGGCGGACTGGCAGGTACGTCACTTTTAACTGCTCTGAAGAAAGATTTCACTGTTATTTTGGATAGTGTATCAAACAGTCCCTCTGAAAATCATTTTAGCTGATTCGCAAGAATTTTACACAGTGTGTATCTTTCAGGGTGACTTACTAAGAACTGGCAGGAGCTCTTGTTTAGTCTAATGTGAGCAGTTAAGCTGCCAGCTAATAACAGTCTTCTGAACACTGATGATAAGCCAGACTGTGAAGAAAGACTGAAAATGGCTAAATCGAAGTGGAAGGGTGGAGATGGTGTTCCTTTGTTTTGGCTTGAGTATGCTCTGGAAAACTGATCACATGTGGTAGAGATGATCTGGAACGGTCACGCTATTCTCCATTCAGAGAGTGCTCAGTGCAGATGCTGTTTTCTGCTGATGTGTAACAGTGTGAAGGGGGAAAGTGAATGTGTTTCTTCACTGCAAACTGAAGCGGACAGTGTTTCCAAGAAGGACTTTGCAAAACATTGCACATAAAATGCTAGTATTTACAAAACGTATGATATCAGAGTAGAAACCTGTGGCTTATTCAGTATATACTTCGCCAGTGTTGGGGAAAGTTACTTTTAAAAGTAATGCGTTACAATATTGAGTTACTGAGTTATGTTACTTTTGCATTACTTTTTAAATCTGGGAAGGGCTTGCTTGTTTGTTTTTAATATAAAAAGTTATATTTTTGCCACATGTAAAAGCCTCTTAACACCAAAAGCCTCAGGCTTAGAGAAAAGTAAATTCATGTTTTTACAGTAGACCACAGAAGAAAAAAATGTCAACTCTTCAGCAATAAAAAAAGGGAAAACAAACGTTAGATTAACTTGAGTCATTTTTGCTTATTAATATGGATGAATTGGATCATCGAAGGTCGGCAGCAAAGACAATGTTCACATTTATTCTAGAACTAAAGTAACAACTTAATTAACATAAAGACAGGAGAGCTTTTAATTAATAAAATAACTCAGATATTTTCTTGTCAGTTAAAAAGTAATGTGTTGCTTTACTAGTTACTTGGAAAAAGTAATATTATTACATAACTCGTGTTACCCCAACACTGTACTTCACTATGTAATAGTCTGTTCACTGTGTGCACTGTCATGTAGTTTGACTGGGGCTGAATGCTCTAAAATAGCAATGTTTTTTATTTAAATTAAGTCGTCATAGTCGCTCTTTTCAGCGCAAACACACCTGTATTAAATATGATAGTATTAACTTGTGGTAATGATAATGACATTTTAGTTTTTTTTTATCTTATTTCGCGTTTTTGTAGGTTATTTTACTTTTACTTTTAATTTTTCTTTTTTTTTTTCTTTTTTTTTTGCGTGCATGTTTGTTAATTTTGTTTAACCGGTTTTGTTTACATTTTGTACATTTTTGTAATTTCAGTTAATGTTTTTTTGTGTGCATTTTTTTATCGGTATCTGTCAGTATTAGATATTTCATTTTATATATTTCTAGTAAAATTACTCTTTAAAAACGCTAGTAATTTAACAACTTTTAAATGAAATGTTCAAATATTTAATTCAATATAATCAGATATTTAATATATTGGATATTTAATTTAATTCAGTTTTTTTTTTTTTTTTTTTTTAATTTTCATTTATTAAAAAATTTAATCTCTACCAATTATCCAGTTTTTTAAATGTTTTAATTTATTGGTATCTGTCGATAGTGGATATTTAATATATTTTTAGTAAAATGTATATTTAAAAACTAGTAATGTAACAACTTTTAAATGTAATGTTTGAATATTTAATTTAATATAATCAGATATTTAATATATATTGGATATTTAATTTAATTCTGTTGTAGCATTTCATTTTCATTTTCATCTATATTTAGATGAAAATTCATAGAATTCATTTATTGATATCTGTCAATGTTGGATATTTAATTTAATATATTTTATATTTTTGTCATTTCATTTAAGAGGGTTATTTAGCAATTTACACCTTCATAAGTTAATTTCAAAAGCCAGCTGGAAGTTATTTTTGTTTTGTTTAAGAGTTGTTTTCTGTCTATTGGATATTTAACTTAAAATTATTTTTAGTAAAATTATTCTTTAAAAATAATAGTTTCATAACTTTTACATTTAACATTCAAATAATTAATGTAATAATCGTATAATTCATATATATTGGATATTAATTTAATTGTATTTTAGAATTTAATTTTTTATTTATAAAACAATTTAATGTCTACCATTTATCCATTTATTTGTTGATATTGGATATTTAAATTGAATGTATTTCTTGTCAAATTAATATTTAAAAACACTAATAATTGAACAAGTTTTAAATGTAATGTTCAGATATTTATTTTAATATATTCAGGTATGTAATATATATTGGTTATTTAATTTAATTAAATTCCATTGTAGCATTTAGTTTTAGTTTAATGTCTGCAATTTTTTAAAGTTAATTTTAAATGTAATGTTCGGATATTTGATTTAATAATCTAATGTTTAATATATATCTGATCATTTAATTCTACTGTAGCATTCAGTTTACATTTTTTATTTATTGATATATGTCCATGTTGGATATTTAATTTAATATATTTGACGTTTTTGTAATTTCATTTAACAGGGTAATTAAGCAATTATTTACACTTCTGTAAGTTTTCGAACACCTTTGCAAATTATTTTCGTTCTGTTTAAGAGTTGTTTTTGGATTCCAACTCCAAGGCAAACCGCAGGCCTTCAGTGAGGCACAAAGAACGGAAAAAGGTCAAGAACATTTTATGGCGACATCTGAAAACTGCTTAAGAAAGGTCACTTGCGGATTGCGCCAAAAAGCTTTCAGACGATCTTATTAGGTTGACATAACTCACATTGACCTGTCAAAATAAAGCTAACTAAAGCCACATGTATGGCTGTTCAGAGTTTCCTTTAAAATATGCACAAAATATTTATAGGCTTTGAAAGCTGTTACATAACCGTCAAAGGACATTCTGGGTCAAAAATAACAGCAGACACCAATTCAACACTGTAATTGTGTATGTAAACATACAGCTTTTTGCTTAGTCAAGCTACATTCTTTATCATCTATCTGTCCAAATATACATGCCACAATGCGTAATCGTATATTTGAATTATACACATCATGCATCACAGCTGTCTGATTAACCTTCTTTAACTTGCTCCAATGGCTACATTGCCTTGTTGTTAGTGCGGTTTTAACATTATTTATGTCTTTTAAATAGCACCAGGTGGCAAAGGAGTACCATGATCGCGGGCCGCGGATAAACCTCACGTTCCGCACCATATATCCAGAGCCGGAGCATCCCAGCGGGAGATTTGTGAGATGATCACTAGGAAAAGACCGCAAGTTTGAAGAGATCTGGAGAGGTCGGTCTCATTCACAGAGCACCAGTGTTGAGTTTCTGTTGAGTTTAATTATTTATTTACGTGTGAAAGTTCACTTTTGATTAAAGACCCTGAACAATGATAAGCTTGTCTGGTTATAACAGCATTTTTGTTTACATAAATGATTATATTCTCTCAGCAGTTGTTCACAATTGCTTATGTTGTGAGAAAAAGCTATAGGCATTAATTGTTTACGATGTTTGGAGAACATACGTCAAAAAAGCAGTGCCAAGTGGCTCTTATTTCAGTTAGGGCTCCCCAGAGGCTCTTTTTTCTTGGTAAATATTACATGTTGTGCAATTTTTCATTTGTAGGTTGTGGTGAATAAACCTGAATTACAAACATTTGTTCAGCGTCATTATGGGGTTGGTTACACTACCGTTCAAAGGTTTAGAGTCTGCTTTTATTTAATTAAACATACGCTAGAAGCTGTGATGCTGTGAAATATTATTACAGTTTAAAATGCAGTTTTCTATTTGAATATATTTTAAAATGTAATCGCAAAACATGCATTTAATGTCACCTCTTTTTCCAGCGATTCTCAAATGATTCATTCAGAGCAGTTCAAAGATTAAGTCTCTCTAAACCCCTTCTTTCCGTGAGTCTACTCTGCTTTTTACACTGAGGAAAACTGAGGGACTCATATGCAACTATTACAGAAGGTTCAAGCGCTCACTGATGGTTTAGAAGGAAACATGATGCATTAAGGGGTGAAAACTTTTGAACAGAATGGAGATTGTAAAATATACACTTTTTTATTTCACCTAAATATCAAATACCTTCAGAAGCTACAGATGTTTTGATAGATGTATATGCTTTCCAGAAGACAAAATAAGTTCAATTTACCCTGATCTTCAACTTTTTAACGCATTGAGTTTCCTTTTATAGCATCAGTGAGCGTTTGAACCTTCTGTAATAGTTGCATATTCAAGTCAGTACTAAATAAAAAATAACATGCATTTTGTGGATCCTTTATTTTGGTCAAATAATTAACATTTTGCAGATTCTGTAAACTTTTGACTTCAACTTCAGGTGGGTGCAGTGTTGGGGGTAACACGTTACAAGTAACGCAAGTTACGTAATATTACATTTTTCAAGTAACTAGTAAAGTAACGCATTACTTTTTCGAGTTACTTTTCAAAAAAGTAATGCCAGTTATTTTATTTAAAAAAAAAAAAATAAAAAGTTATTTTTTATTTTATTAACCCATGACTTTGCTGCTGACCTTATTTCATTTTGTTGTGAAAGGGGTTTTACATTTGCTAAGAATCGAATGTTTTTATATTAAAAACAAACAAACAAGCCCTGCCCAGATTTAAAAAACGTAATTAGTTACTTTTTTAGGGAGTAACACAATATTGTAATGCATTACTTTTAAAAGTAACGTTCCCCAGCACTGGGCGGGTGTTATGCAAATGTGTTACTTTGTGAAGTGTAGCAATCACAGAAGTGAGATTTGAATTACTAACGACTCGTTACGGCTGTTCGCAGGTGATTCTTTATCGTGCTACGTTACACACTGCATGAAAGGCAATATTCAAAATAGCATAAATGGGGCACTTAAAAAAAAAAGTGTTTTGCAACTTAATATTTTGTTACTGAAATATTCTGTTACAAAAATTAAGATATTTTTGATTAAATCCGAGAGCCTTCTAACCCTGTCAGTCTCCGCTGCCATTCAGTAGCCAGCGTTCTGACGTAGAACGCCCATCTGTCTTCATCTGTATACTGGTTAAAATATGTAAGACTAGGCAAAAAATTGTTCCTGAACTGTTTTATGCACAGCATACGTCGTTTTTATAATTAAGTTTACACATGATGTAAAACATTTTATTACTGAGGTAACAAACTCACAGTGAGCCTTTTGTCCTTTTTTATATTATGAGGTTTATTATATTTTGAAGGGCTGCCAGTCTTTCCAAAGACGTCTGTTTTTACAACGTGTAGCCCAGATACTGTTTTCTCTGTGCAGATGGCTGGTAAGCTACTTGATTGCTAGCCTCTTCTCATTATTGATGAGTCACAGTCGAGTTCTTGCGGTTGGTTAAGAGCTGAATGGCTGTCTGTGTGTCCACACACGTCACCGCCGACCTCCAGAGACGAGGACCACATTAACTTGATGGCAATTGAGCAAACAACACTATCAAAGAAAATGCTCAAACACAAAAATGTTCTTGAGTGTCTTTTTAAACTGTTGCATGTTCATTCTCAGGGGTTCAAAGCACCAAAGGGTCAGATTTGGAGTTGTTATGTCACTCTTTTAAACAAAATATCCCTAAATATGGGAACGCCGTTGAACATAGCAGTCATTTTGGCAGCACATCTCAATTGCAGAGACTGTCCAGAGAACTTCAAAATGTTTAGAAACTGCAAACGGTAAATCATGTACTTACTCTTGTGACTTCGAGTGATTTGTCGGAGCTTTTTAATTTGGGCTTCTTAGTGTTCCTTTATGCTCACCTGGCATTGCAGTACTTTCAGAGCTTCCCCATAACCCCGACCTCCGCATGGAAATGGTGCTTCTGTTCTGGAATGCAGGGACCCTTGCTGTGTAATGGGATCACTGGCCATTATTTTTCCACTACAGTTAAATTGATATAAGCTTCATTCCAGAGTGTGCAGGGAGATCTGTTTGGTTAGGGTAAGCAGCGTACACAACAAATGTCATGACTGAGCTCTGCGTGAGAAAAACATCCTGCGCTCACAGCTTTAAAGGGATAGTTCACCCGAAAATGATAATTCTGTCATTAATTACTCACCCTCATGTCATTCCAAACTCGTAAGACCATCGTTCATCTTCAGAACACAAATTAACATATTTTTGATGACATCCGAGAGCTTTTGCAACGCAATGGAAACATTCAAGACCCAGAAAGTTAGTTAAAGGCATCGTTAAAGTAATTCATGTGACATCAGTGGTTCAACCGTAATTTTATGATGCTACGAGAATACTTTTTGTGCAAAGAAAGCAAAAATAATGACTTTATTTAACAGTTTCTTCTCTCTTCACGCTCTACACACAGTGTCTTGCAAAAGTATTTATACCCCTTCATTATTTTGTTTTGTTATGTTGCAGCCTTATATTAAACTACTTTAAACTGACTTTCCCCCCCATCAATCTATACTCCATACACCGCAAAACAGCACAAAACCACAAAACAGGTTTGTAGCAATTTTGCAAATGTATAAAAAAACAAAAAAAAACCTGATATGATTCCATTGCATAAGTATTCAAGTGTTCTAAGACACTTGAAAATTAGCTAAAGAGCATAAGGGTATGAATACTTATGCAATGTACTTATTTCAGTTTTTTATTTTTAATAAAGTTGTCACAAATCTGTTTTTTTTGCTTTGTCATATCGACATATGGTGTATGGAGTGCAGATTGGTGTGAGGGGAAAAGTTAGCAGTTTAACACAAGGCTGCAACATAAAACATGAAAAAAATGAATATGATTTGGGACGACATGAGGGTGAGTAATTACTGACTGAATTTTCGTTTTTTTGGGTAAACTATCCCTTTAACATAGATTGATTGATTGATTTTCAAGATGGCACTTTGAAACCTTCACAGTATCACTGGCTGAAGCAACTTTAAATAACCTTCTGGCATAGTGTCCAGTATGCTCTTAGCATTTCTCAGTCACTCTGGGGTCATAACTAAGAGAAAAACAGCATGTTTGGAAAATCCAATGACCCATGTCCTGCCAGGATCTTTGCTCCCGGTAGCCTGTCAGTGGCCTTTTATTAACAAAACCACATGGATTTGTTATTAGCACCTGTCTGAGAGCTGGAACCGGTCCCTTGTGTTCAACCACAAGGATCTGCTTTCATGTTACATCAGAGTCATGCAAACCATGCCTCTCGACTCCTCTTTGTCATACACTGTAAAAAAAAAAATCGTAAAATAATGGTCAAATGACTGGCAGCTACGGCTGCCAAACAAAAACCATAAAATTACAGCAAAACATCCTAATTAAAATAAAGTGCAAAAACTATAATTTTACAGAAATGTTCATTAAAGGTTTTACAGGGGAAAAAAATTATTTTACAATTTCCCCTCTTGTTTCAATTACATTCTTTTACTTTAATTTTACGGTTTTTGTTTGGCAGCCATAGCTGCCAGTCATTTGACTGTTTTTTAACAGGACAATTTTTACAGTGTAAAACCCTTATTTTACAGTTTTTTCCTTGTTTCATTTACATTCTTTTACTTTAATTTTACGGTTTTTGTTTGGCAGCCATAGCTGCCAGTCATTTGACCGTTTTTTTACAAGACTTTTTTACAGTGTAAAACCCTTATTTTGCAGATTTTCCTTGTTTCATTTACATTCTTTTACTTTAATTTTACGGTTTTTGTTTGGCAGCCATAGCTGCCAGTCATTTGACCTTTTTTTTTTTTTTACAAAACTTTTTTTACAGTGTAAAACCCTTATTTTACAGATTTTCCTTGTTTCATTTCTATTCTTTTACTTTAATTTTACGTTTTTTGTTTGGCAGCCATAGCTGCCAGTCATTTGACCGTTTTTTTTACAAGACTTTTTTATAGTGTAAAACCCTTATTTTGCAGATTTTCCTTGTTTCAATTACATTCTTTTACTTTAATATTACGGTTTTTGTTTGGCAGCCATAGCTGCTAGTCATTTGACCGTTTTTTTACAGGACCTTTTTTACATGGTTAAACCTATATTTTACAGATTTTCCATAGGTTATTATGATCAAATACATTCAATTAAGTAATACACACCAATATTTCTACAAAGAAAACAATGTTATTTAACAGATTTCCCCTAAATCATTACGATCTAATACCTTCAATAAAATTAATACATACACAAGTTTGTAATTTAACAGTTTTATTTTGTAAGATAAAATTCTGAACAATAAAATCATCTTGCAACTTTAATAGACAGCATTTGTATAGTATTTAAAACATGTTGAAGTATAAGTTAAATGGAGTGATTCAGTTACAAATCTTAAATGAAATAGAACTAGAAATAGGATAGATTTACAGTAATTAAAAGAAGAACAGTTTCATGAAATTCTTATTAGGATACAGTAACCCATTCCAAACCAAAAAACAATCAGAAAACTGAAACAATTACAGGATTTTCACGGTTTCCACATGTTCCTGACCTCTGCGTACTCCATGTCATGATAATAAACATTTCACTTGTCTTTTAATTGAACATTCTAAATATACAAGTGAATAAATATAAATAAAATCAAAGCATACATTAATAGGTCCATTATTCCTACCAGACAGATATACAGCACATTAAGAAGAATCCTCCAAACAGACAGTAATCATCTTGATCCTTGGTGTATCTGTGAAGAAAAAAACAACAATATTCAGAAAATTTTTCAATTTTTAATTTCTTAACTTTTCCTTTAAACATGTTCTAATGGGAAAATGCAAACATCACCAAAAGAGAAACATAGACTAATAGTAATGGACACTCTTTTCAAGATCACTGCGCACTGTTAAAAACAACAACAACAACAACAACAATATTATTATTATTATTATTATTTGTACCCCAAAATAATGAATTTATTCCTAGAAAAAACGAGCACATCTATTTCATTTTGAGCGCACAGACATGTGAACGACCCCTGAAGGGTATCTGCAATTTAGTGCTATCTGGTATCCTGTCTAGTTTTAGGACTCCTGCCACTGTTTACATCTGTTCAAAATCCCGACATTTAAAACACAAACAAACTGCTGGCTCTCACTTGACACTACGTTGAGTGTTAAATGAAGAAGAGAACCACATTCTGTATATCTTCGTACTGCATCCCTGAACATTCCTGCAAACTTGGACTAAAAGATAAATGTGTAGAATATGAGCATGTCTCCAAACACCTTGTTGAGCTGCAGGTTTAACAACACAGATGTTATGTTTTGATGAGCCGGAGGTTTAAAGGGTTAGTTCACCCAAAAATGGGTTTGGAACAACATCAGGGTGAGTCATTAATGACATAATTTTCATTTTTGGGTGAACTAACCCTTTAAGTTTAGCAGTGGCTGCACTTAATTTAATTAGGAATAATTAAATTATTAATTTGAATTATTTCGCCTGAAATGTTTACTGCTCCAAAATGTTCTATATGTTTCTTAAAAATAAGATAAACTGTGTTTAATAGAAGAAATGTTGTTGTTTTTTTACCCAGAAATTTAAAAATAACACATTTTAGAGTTGTAATCTAAACACTGTGATAGCATGAAATTTTTATCTAAGGTTATCATACTGTCAAAATCTCATACCGGCCCATGCCTAAGGGTGAGTAAATCATGTTGTATAAAGCTGAAATAAAGTTTCATACATCTATAGTATGAAGGAGAGAATATATTGTATTTGTTTTGGATGCATGCCATTAAAACGGACAAAAAGCAAGTTTTGTTATAGATTGCAGATGACACTTACTAGTGATGGGCTTGTTTCTTTGTTGCTGCTTGTTCTGCCTCCAAAACAAGTTTATGGTTCCAATGGTAGATCTATATAGAAAAAAGGTGAAGAGTTTTATCATTAACAGTTTTTATCTATGAAGACAAGTATAATATATATATATATATATATATATATATTTTTTTTTTTTTCTTCTCGAATTCACATTGCTGGACATGACAATAGCTCTGTCTTTAAGTTAACAGTATTTTATGAGGTCCATTATAATTAATCCATTTAATGTGCATAAAACAGTTACTAAACATGTACTATAAAGCCATGGTTAATTTAACATTGGACTCTGGGAACAGGTCCTTAAAAGCATACTCAAAAATGAGAATTCTCTTATCATTTACCCACTGTAATGTTGTTCCAAACCTGTATGGCTTTCTTTCTTTCTTTTGTGTAACCTTTAATCTTTGTTTAATTCGCCAGCAGCATCTATGGCCATACAGCCATAACGTTAGAGGTTTGAAAATACATTAATTTTGAGAAGACAACATTAATTTTGTGGTGAGCTATAGCCTATATGTAAACTTAAGAAAAAATGTAAAATAGTCTGTTTGATCTAAAGTAATTGTTTGCATGTTATCTCTCTTGTATTTATCTTTTTGCACATAAAGGTCATTCCTATTGAAAACAAATTTAATTAACATGCAGACAAACGTCCAGTAATATGGCTGCTAGTGTGCATACATTAACTGTCTTAATGTTACCATGGCAATACTCACCGCCTGATGGTGTGGCTGGATATTTTTCATTACCCAAATTTCTGGATCATGAGGGAAACAAACACACACGACATAATTCATATTAGTTACTTACTTTATATTACTTTACAGAGACATTAGAAAAAGAGTTATAAAGTTTTACTCACCAGCTCCACATAAAATACTCTCATTATAACCGGTCCGGTAAATTAGTCCCACGTTAAGGTGTCCAATGAATTCGGTTTGACTTGCTCTGCTTAACCAGTGACAAAGTAGTTCTCAGTTTATTCATTCAAAGTTCCAGTTATATTATTCGTAAAACTAACTTAGCAGACACATGCTAGCAGCACTTCGTAACATTAGCTGGCAGTAAACTGAAATATACTAATATCGCTATTGTGCTAATTCGATAAGATTCTCATTTTACACACTGTTAAATACTGACATAGCGGAAACATTTGAAAAGTTCTTACCTTCTGTAGTTTGCAACATGTTCGCTGACTGTTGTGATTCTTGTCCATGTATGAAACACCTAACCGTATCAAAGCACTACTGCAGTCTGCAAATGCCAAGGAGGCCAACGGACATATATTCAAACTTTACCCGAAGGCGCGCAAAGCTGTCATTGGCCAGATCCATGATGACGGTCGGAATAACCTATCATGCTCAATGATGCACTGAGACGCAGCCAGTAGTGTGATAGCATTCAAATAATAGGGAAATACAACAACAATAAAACAAAAAAAAAATTTATTTTATTTACACACACACACACACACACACACACACACACACACTGTATAAGCTATAAGTGTTGCGCTGATCCCAGTTCAACTGCCTTCTGTTATTCAGAAAAAGAACTCCTGCACATTATTTGGTTTTCTAGCATCTTCTACCTTTATCAAAAGTCACTATATGATTTTGTGATCCATCATTTTGCACGGAGGATAGCTGAGAGACTCATGAAACTATTGCACAAGTTTCAAATTGGTTCCTGGATCAGCATTATTTTGAAAAAAATATAGACTTGACTTAATCCCTACCCCTAAACCTAAATTTTCCTAATTTTCTGATTTTCCTGAGGGAAATGATAACTGATTAAGTGTGTAAAATCATCTGATCCTGTTCGTAAGCCTAAAACTAACATTTCCTGAAATGCTATGCCTTGATTCTGATTGTTTGAATGGAATGTTGTTCCATGTTCATGTCCAAGTAAAATGATTTACTTGGTGAAATCACATTCACCCTTGAACCTACTGCAAACTGCTTTTACCAAATGCAATATGTTCCTGGATCAACTTCTTTTGTTTAGGCTTATAATCAGTGTTTGGTGCTTGTACATCAGTGTCATTCATCTAACATTTCCTCTTAATGTAGGGATTACTGATAGGTAAGGTTAGGTTTAGGTGTAAGGATGTGGTCAAGACTACATTTTTAGATTAAAGTGTTGTTCCAGGTCAACAAAATATGCTGACCCAGGAACACATCAAACTCACAAAAAATCTGGATGTGCACTCAGGACCATAGGACTCACAAACAACAACCTCAAAACAGGAAAACTGTTGTGGATCATCCAGAAAATGTATTAAAAATATTAGGATTCAATGGTATGAAAACTTTTGTATGGGGTAATTTTTTATAAATTCAGGTTTATTATTTTGTTTTGTGGAGTATCTTTTACTGTGAAATGGCTTATTCAGGACATTACTAAATAAAAACAACATGCAATTTTAATGAGCTCTCTCATTTTATTAAAATTGTTAATATATTAGTCATGTAAGTTTCCTGAGCCAAACATGGAGAAATTTTTAATTGGTACCTATCCAAATTTGTTATCCAGACTTACATAGTTTAATTGTAAAAACACATTTAAAACAAGGCTTAGTTTAAAATGATCAGAAAACTGTTAAGTTGTTAGTATAGTCATAAACCTTATATTGATTAGGTACACAAGTAATTGCAAGTTATTAGTATAATTTTACCTAAATTTGAAAAATTTAAAATAACAGGAAATGTGCTGTATAAAACAGAAATTTTCCTGTATAAAAGACAAAAAAAATGTAATTTTATTCCCCCTAAATTTCCTTAATTTGTAATTCCTAAAATAAATGTTATGTTGTTAATTTACAGATATTGTTTGTAATTTTTCTAAATTTTGAGTGTAATTTAAAATGACAAGAAATGGACTGTATAAATGATATAGTAATTTACCTGTATAAAAAACAAAAAAAAAAAAATTAATTTGTCTTTATTGATATAATTCCTAAAATAACGGTCAAGTTG